>JAODAL010012039.1:0-97146 GCA_025379985.1 Phyllomedusa bahiana | reverse complement strand
CTGCCCCGTTCCTCTCTCTGTCCGTTCTCTCTCTCTCTTTTGCCCCCCTTTTCTCTCTCTTCTCTGCCCGTTCTCTTCCTCTCTTCGCCCCGTTCTTCCTCTCTTTTCGCCCCGTTCTCTCTCTCTCTCTGTCCCGTTCTCTCTCTCTCTCTCTGTCCCGTTCTCTCTCTCTCTCTCTGTCCCGTTCTCTCTCTCTCTCTCTCTCTCTCTCTCTCTCTCTGTCCCGTTCTCTCTCTCTCTCTCTCTCTCTCTCTCTCTCTCTCTGTCCCGTTCTCTCTCTCTCTCTCTGTCCCGTTCTCTCTCTCTCTCTCTCTCTGTCCCGTTCTCTCTCTCTCTCTCTCTCTCTCTCTCTGTCCCGTTCTCTCTCTCTCTCTCTCTGTCCCGTTCTCTCTCTCTGTCCCGTTCTCTCTCTCTCTCTCTGCCCCCGTTCTCTCTTCTCTCTTTTTTCCCCTCTCTCTTTTTTCCCCTCTCTCTTTTTTCCCCTCTCTCCTGTCCGTTTCTTAAGCTTATGGTAACCAAGGACCTACAACCTTAGATGTCTGGTCCCCTCCTTTTGAACTATGATCTTTGAAACGAGAAAACCCCTTTAATATCGTGAACCAGTAAGTAATACCATAGTGATGTGTATATGTTTCTGGAGACCCCCTTTAAACAGTGGGATGAGTTTATAATTTATTCTACAGCTATAATTAATAATATTTCCTAATAGATTCTTGTTGGTTGTGAGACATGAGCGCTGTCTCCTGCTTTGTGAGGACACAGGCGTTCTGACTTGTAGTGACGTCCATTCAGCTGCAAAGCCCAAATAGTCGCATATTTCACTTCTTTTCCCCTCCTCTGCTTTCCTCTCTAATCCTGAAAATGCCTCCTCCAATAGCCGCCCTATGTCATCCTTGTGCCCGTCCCTCCACATGGTCAGCCCTGCTATTTTTAGCTGCTGTATGACCTGAATTGTTCCCTCCAGGGAGAGTCTATGAAGCTTCATTTTTGTTGCATGTAATATTAAGTGAAGCGGAGACAGAAATGAAAGGGGGGGGGTGTCTGAACCCCTGTGGAAAAAGCAGGCTTTTGGGGGCATGCGGGGGGGCGGCGGCGGCGCTCCCCTCACTGGGATCACCGCTTGTGCCCATGCTTCGCCACGTCAAGAAGATCGGTTGCTGTTAAGTAATCCTATGTTTTTGCTGAATTGTGACCAGTGCAATCCATATTATGTTACTGGGTTACATAAATTGTGTTATTGGCAGCTCTCTACATTTACTACCTTAGGTGCTCCCTTTATGTGCAGAGGCAATTTCGGTAATAGACCAGAAAAACAAGTGATGTTTATTGTGCCAGAAAGGCATTGGGCAGTGACCCTTTGCACATTGTTTCACCCCTTCTCTTGCAGCCATTCACACTGTACAGCATACCATAAATGGCGCTTGTATTTTGCTTATGGACGGTACGGATATTATCGATGTTTATACATGGAGCCATTTGTCCATTCACAATACACCGCACCACAGCAACACGAGAACAGTTCACAAACTGCGCAGTTTCGGAAATGCTGCACTTGCCCTGAAAGCCACTAGCCATCCCTTTTTGCAAATTTGATACATCAGCGCAATGAGGGATATGTGTACAGACAGCCTATCACACACCTTTTGTACCCACCAAGCCCGCAATGAGGGTCGTGTGTGCAGACAGCCTATTACACACCTTATATACACTCACCAAGCCAGCAACGAGGGATATGTGGGCAGACAGCCTATCACACACCTTTTGTACCCACCAAGCCCGCAATGAGGGTCGTGTGTGCAGACAGCCTATCACACACCTTATATACACCCACCAAGCCAGCAATGAGGGATATGTGTGCAGACAGCCTATCACACACCTTATATACACCCACCAAGCCAGCAACGAGGGATATGTGTGCAGACAGCTAATCACACACCTTATATGCCTACCAAGCCAGCAACGAGGGATATATGTGCAGAAAGCCTATCTCATACCTTATACACCCACCAAGCCAGCAAAGAGGGATATGTGTACAGACAGCCTGTCACACATCTTATATACCCACCAAGCCAGCAAAGAGGGATATGTGTACAGACAGCCTGTCACACACCTTTTATACACCCACCAAGCCAGCAACGAGGGATATATGTGCAGACAGCCCTTCACATGTCTTATATACCCACCAAGCCAGCAACGAGGGATATGTGTGCAGACAGCCTGTCACACACCTTATATACACCCACCAAGACAGCAAAGAGGGATATGTGTGCAGACAGCCTATCACACATCTTATATGCCTACCAAGCCAGCAACGAGGGATATGTGTGCAGACAGCCTGTCACACATCTTATATGCCTACCAAGCCAGCAACGAGGGATATGTGTGCAGACAGCCTATAACACACCTTGTATACCCACCAAGCCAGCAATGAGGGATATGTAGGCAGACAGCCTGTCACACATCTTATATACACCCACCAAGCCAGCAACGAGGGATATATGTGCAGACAGCCTGTCACATGTCTTATATATCCACCAAGCCAGCAACGAGGGATATGTGTGCAGACAGCCTGTCACACACCTTGTACACCCACCAAGCCAGCTACGAGGGATATGTGTGCATACAGCCTATCGTATACTTTATATACACCCACAAAGCCAGCAAAGAAGGATATGTGCACAGACAGCCTATCACACACCTTGTATATCCACCAAGCCAGCTCACGACACATGACTTCCTGCATGAACTACATGCTGTTAATTTCCTAAGTAAGAAGTGGTCATAATAATGTGACTGTGTAGCATTGATAAATCTGAATCAATCAGTCAGTGCTGCTCAATTCTGCTGAATCAAAAGCAGCTGAAGCCAAACAAAAGAAAGCGGGAACAAGCGAGTGACTGGCCGCTCAGTTTGTTATTCTGCTGTTCCCTGTGACTGTAGATGTTTTCATAGATGGGGTAACGTGTACATGATCTGGTTTAAACTATGATTATTTATGCTTAAAGGGGTTGTCTCACTACAAGGATTGTTTTTTTTATATCAAACATCTTGGAAAAACAAGTCTCTTTGCAATATGTGTCCATTACCAGTGTCCTACCTATTCCTAGATATCCACTCTTGTATGAGTTGCATCAGCTACTCAGGTCACTATAGCTACAGACCTGTTTGATCTATCCGGATAGGCTGCCAGCATGGTTGTATTTGCTACAGACCTGGCTATCCCGGGTTTGGCTGCCAGTACTGGTTGCTATAGCTACAGACCTGGCTTCTACTGCAGCCTAGTGGAAGCCAGTAAACACACCCCTGAATTCAAAATGAAACCAAGAAAACAGGACTGAGGTCAGATGAATCGATGTAGTTAGACAGCCCCTTTAAAGATCAAACCTTTAGCTTGTTCCCTTACATATTCCATCCACAGGTGTAATAGTCACATTATAATCAATGATACGGTTTTGATGTTATGGCTCATAATAAAATTAAACCTTTCCTGGTTTTTAGCTCCAATTCATTTTAGTAGAGCTGTAATCTGTGACTACAGTATGGCTACAGCACCTACAGCGAGTCTGGGACACACCTCCAGCCCTATCATTGGCTGAGGCTGCTGCTCTCTCCCGCCCCTTGCAGCTCGGCCTCCCTAGATTGGCTGCTGTGTATAACACGTCTATCACAGACTCAGCAAGAACCATGTCACTTCGAAATGCAGGTTGCACGACTCTATAAAGGTTATGATCACTTGACAGGTGCGCGTTTCAAGGGGCTGACCACTTCCTCCTTATATCCTGTAAATACATTTATACGAGAGAGAGAGTCTGGAATATGCTTAAATTCATCTAATTATTTTATTCATATATCATCGAAAAATATGTAAATGTACTGTAGGGAGGCGCTAATAAACTACCAATCACTGCATGCACCTCACTAATACATGCAAGAGCAGTACAGGACATGTAGTACTGCACTGTACTGTAGAGAGGTGCTATAGACCACCAATCCACTGCATACACCTCACTAATACATGCAAGAGCAGTACAGGACATGTAGTACTGCACTGTACTGTAGAGAGGTGCTATAGACCACCAATCACTGCATACACCTCACTAATACATGCAAGAGCAGTACAGGACATGTAGTACTGCACTGTACTGTAGAGAGGTGCTATAGACCACCAATCACTGCATACACCTCACTAATACATGCAAGAGCAGTACAGGACATGTAGTATCGCACTTTACTGTAGAGAGGCGCTATAGACCACCAGTCACTGCATGCACCTCACAAACACATGTAAGAGCATTACAAGGTATGTAGTACCACACTGTACTGTAGAGAGGAGCTACTAGACCACCAATCACTGCATACACCTCACTAATACATGTAAGAGCAGTACAGGATATGTAGTACCGCACTGTAGTGTAGACCGCCAATCACCGCATGCACCTCAGTAATTCATGTAAGAGCAGTAAAGGAAATGTAGTACCGCACTGTACTGTAGAGAGGAGTTATAGACCGCCAATCACTGCATGCACCTCACTAATACATGTAAGAGCAGTACAGGACATGTAGTACCGCACTGTACTGTAGAGAGGTACTATAGACCGCCAATCACTGAATGCACTGTACCAATACATGCAAGAGCAGTACAGGACATGTAGTACCGCACTGTACTGTAGAGAGGTACTATAGACTGCCAATCACTGCATACACCTCACTAATACATGTAAGAGCAGTACAGGACATTTAGTACCGCACTGTACTGTAGAGAGGGGGGCTACAGACCCAATCACTGCATGCCCTCACTAATACATGTAAGAGCGTACAGGATGTATTTACCGCACTGTACTGTAGAGAGGCGCTATAGACAACCAATCACTGCATACACCTCACTAATACATGTAAGAGCTGTACAGGACATGTAGTACCGCACTGTACTGTAGAGAGACGCTACTAGACCATCAATCATTGCATGTACCTCACTTATAAAATGTAAGAGCAGTACAGGAGATGTAGTACCGCACTGTACTGTGAGAGACGCTATAGACCATCAATCATTGCATTTTCCTAAATTATACATGTAAGAGCAGTACAGGACATGTAGTACCGCACTGTACTGTAGAGAGACGCTATTAGACCATCAATCATTGCATGAAACTCACTAATACATGTAAGAGCAGTACAGGACATGTAGTACCGCACTGTACTAAAGAGAGGCGCTACTAGACCCAATCACTGCATGCACCTCACTAATACATGTAAGAGCTGTACAGGACATGTAGTACAGCACTGTACTGTGGAGAGGCGCTATAGACTGCCAATCCCTGCATGCTATTCACTAATACTTTGGTTTTACAAGTAAAATTTTGGCAAGATCAGTGTCTGGGCCATTGTATCTTGAAACCACACTTAACATACAGTGTCTCAGAAAAGACCATTACATGTTGAAAATATTATATATCCTTAGGCCATTGTAACTTGAGGGAGCACAGTAATTGCTACCCATATATTGGGGTATGCGGTGAGCCTTAGTAGGGGTGACCCTGGAGGGCCGCTCCAAGACCGTACCATTCTGTATACCTTCCTGTTACCATGCATGCAGCTGGGAGCCATCTTATGAGGGCCCTGGCTTTATCTTCCTGTGGGGTGAATATTTTCGGCAGGCGTCAGAGTGCTGCTGGCGGCCTGTATTCTGCTTTAAAGCAGCGGGCTTTGGGGAGTGGGACGCACGGGGCACCCTGCATGCTGTGGGGGCACGGCTGAATCCCCCATTTTTGTATGGGAGTGAGTCTAATATAAAGGTATATTCTGCAATTCCCGTCCATGTACCTGCTGTTAGGTATATACCTGTCAGTACCATGTTACTATACAGTCGTCTGCACACGCTCATTACATTCCCCAAGCCGTGCATGATGCCTCCCGGTGCTTCCATGATCCCTGGACAATCTGACATAACATGTGGAAAGAACGAGCAGTGCAGCACTCACTTATTTATAGCATTTACAGGAAATAAGGTCATTTCTTCCATGAAAAGCCTTTTTCTTAGGAGCACATCAGGAAATGAAGGAAAGGCGGGCCCTGTTTTTGGGGGGGGGGACAAATCACACCCTCAGGGCGTTGTTCAGGCCAATGTTCCCAAGACAAATAAAGATCCCAGAGAAACAAGTCTTAAAAACCCTTCCTGCTTGGGAAAAGCCCCCATGTGATGGCTCATAAATAATATGGATTTTTGGGGCCAGTACGAAATTGAAAATAAAAACCTAAAAGGGGTTTCCCATTTCATTGATTTGCTTAAAACATGGAGGAAAAAGGTAAACCCAAAATTTAAATTACCAAATAATTGCTTTTTTGGGTTTTTTCCCTTCTCTTCAGAATTAAAGGGGTTTTCCCGGACACGATTACTTAATTTTTTTATCAGCAAAGAGAAGAATTAAAAAAATTTTCACGGTGAATCTTTAAAGCGGGCGGGGGGGGGGGACAGGGAGGGGGGTGGGGAAGGGGGGGAAAAAAGGGTGGCACGAAAATTTTTTTTTAATTAAATAATTAAAAAAACAACAGGGGGATTTCAAAGCCAGAAAAACCGGAAAACACGAATTTTGCGTTTGGGAAAGGGGCAAAATTTATTTTTCCCGGGGGCCCCCCGTGGAAGGGTTTTAACACCAACCGGGGCCTGCAAAAGCAAAGGGGTCTGTTTTTAATGCAAGCCGGAATGGGGGAGGGAAAATGTCGGGTTTGGGGGGTTTATTTTTTAAAATTTAATTTTTTTGGGGGAAAGGATTTTTTAATTTAGGGGGGCCCCATAAAATTTTTGGGGAAAACCTTTTTTGGGTTTGTTAATCCCCTTTTAAACAACAGTCCCTAGTTAGGATTTATTCTCCCCTCTTTTTGGGGGGTGAAGGGTAGGAAGGGGTTGGTGAAAAAACCACTTTTGGGTTTATCAAAGGGGAGGAGCCCCAATTTTTTAGTTTAAAATTGGGGGGTTTTGGTTACGGAGATTGGGGGAACCTTAAGTTTAAAACCCTTTTTCCTCAACAATATCCCCAAAAAAGGTTCATTTTAAAAAATTTGCTGAGCTTTTGCCCCTTTTAAACTGTTTAAAAAACCACCCAAAACCCTTTTGGGAAAAGGGGAAAAAGGTTTTGAGCCGGGAAAAGACCCCTGGTTGGTTGGGGTTTCTGTTTAAAACAGATGGGGAAAAAACAAACCCCTTTTTAACATTTGTTTTTACCCCAAATTGTCCAAAAAATTTTTCCCCCTTTTCTGTAAATTTAACCTACTGTTTTTGGTGGAGATTAAAAATAGTTAAAACCGGGGCAAAAAATAGAAATTTTTGGGAATAGGTTTAAGGAAATGGGCCGGGCCCTAATTTGCCATGGACCCAGAAAACCCTTTTTTGATTTTAAAATGGGAAACCCCCGACCCCCTCTCCCTTGTTTTTTATGGAGATTTTTTACGGGGCACACTTTTTTGGGGGAATAGTTTAATTTTGGGGGGACCCAGAGGGGGGGAACCCCGGAAAAACCTACCCCAGGCCCAACCGGGGATGGGGGGCAATCCTATTCAAATTAACGCCATGAAAGTTTATGGGGGGGGGAAAAAACCCCTTTTTTTTAAAAGGGGGGTTGGGGGTTCCCCCACGCAAGGATTCTTCTTATTTTAAAAGGTCTTGCAAAAAAAAATTTAACTTTGAATTTGTGCCCCTTTACGTGTTTCCCCTATTTTCCCAAAGATACCCTTTGTTTTGGGCCCTGCATCAGCTCCCTCGGGGTCGCAATAGCTCCCAGCCCCACCAATTTATCCTCCTGGGGGGTAAAAGGGCTGCGGTGTGGCCCCCGGTTTTGCTACAGCCGGGTTTTGGGCCCCCAGCAGTCATCTTGCAGCCCAAAGTAAAGGGCCATTTACACAGGGTTCCTTTGAACCCAAAAAGGGGGAAGGGGGACTTGGAAAAAACAGGGATTTGGAATAGGAGGGAAGGGGGAAGGGGAGGGAGAAAACCCCTTTTAAAATGGGGGGGGGGGGGTGGGGGGGTAAAAAATTTAAATTTTGGGATTTGCTTTTTTAAGGGACCCAAGATTTGGGCTTTAAACAATAAAGGGGGCAGGGGGGTTTTTACTTCCCTTCCCCAGCTAGGGGGAAATACCCCCCTTTCACAAAATGTGGCTAAAAAGGAACCCCCCCTTTTTGGGGGGATCAAAAAGCCCACCCCCCCCCCCCTTTCCCCCCTTTTTTCCCCCTACGCTTTTTTGAAAGATTTGATCATGGGAGTAGGCCTTTAAAATTAGATTCGAGGCCAACGGGAATTTTTTACGCGGAGATTTTTTAAACCTGCTTTCTTTTGAAGGGGCAAAGTTTCTCCCTTCTATGCGGAGGGAAAAGGGGTTTTCGAAACACAATTTTTCTGTTTCCTGATTTTTTGGGAACCCCCTGCACTTTTAATTCTGTTTTTTCTGGCCTTGTGCAGGGGGTGAAAATGTGTGGCCCCCCTTACTTTGAGTGAGAGGCGGGAATCAAGCTCCATAAATACAGCCAAACGGGGGCTGAACAGATTGTAAAAGACCCTTCCAGCTTATTTTAATCCCAAGGAGGGGGGACCCGACCAAGCCCTGGAAAAATCAGTTTTTAAACAGAAACAAAAGGGTTTTTAAGATAAGGGCAGCATTGAATAAAGCCCAGTTTTGGGGGGGGAAAATTAAACATCTAATTGCAAAGTTACTTGTTTTCATTTGTCCCCTTTTTTTGAAAAGGCCTTTTAAAATTGGAATGTAAAAAACCCTTTAAGGAAAAGGTTTTCACTTACGTTCGGGGTGGAGTTTGGAGCCTTCGTGCAAAAAGGTGGTGCCAAACCCTTTTTTCGGGTTCAACTTTGTATCCCAGCGGGACCCAATGATTTCCGGGTTTCCCTTTTTTTAAAAGGTTTTTCCGTAGTTTTAGCAAAAAGTGAAGAAAAGGGGGGCCCCTCTTTTCCCTTTATTTTTAGTTAATCTGCGATAATGGGCTTAAAAGCCCGGGGAAAAAAATGGAACCTAAATATGACAAGTGATGTCCCCGGGAGATGTTGTTTCAAAGTAAAATTCCGGGGGAATTCCCCCCTTTTAAAATTTAAAACTTTGCAACATCTTCTTTATATTTCCTTTTGGGGGCCTTTTTCCCTCCTTTTATGTCCCCCTTTAAAACCCTGTATTACTGAAACCGTCAGAGGGGGTTTACCATTCCATTTTTCCAAAGGGGGGTTTTTTTTCCCCCCTGCACACACGGACTGCCAGAATTTGGGATTTGGTTTAAGGCAGACTCTGCAGGGACGGGCCCCCTTATAGGTAACCCCCAAGCTGACGGGAAGAATTTTTTTGGGGGAAATATCGGAAAAAAGGGAATGCTCCCTTTTGGGGAATTGTTTATTTAAAAGGGGAGAAACAAAAAAATAAAATTTTTAAAAAAGAGGGGGGTTTTCCGGTAGGATTGGTCCAGGCCCCAAAAAGGTAGGTTTGGGGGAGAGAAAAACGAAAGTTCTTAGCATATTGCCCTGAAAAAAAGGGTTTCCTTTTTTAAACCTGGGTAACTGCTCACCTTTTTGTTTGCACAAAAGGTTGGCAAAAACTGGATGTTTTACCATGTAGGTGCCCAATTAGTTAATTTAAAAAGGGGTTGGGCCGGGGTTCCCCATTTTTTGCCGGGGGGGTTCCCATTCGGCATTAGGGTTCGGTTGGAAGACTGGGGGGGGGAAAAACAAAAGGGCCTGGGATGGTTTTTTTTTAAAGGGGAAACCGCTCAAAATTTGCCCGGGGGGGAAACCCAAAAAAATTTAAAAATTTGGGTCCATCGGGGTTTTTTCCGCCTGGGGGGGTCCTTTCGCAAAAAAATGGAAAAAATAGTCTATTTTTTTTTCATTTCCCGAGGGGAACATGCAGAATTTGTTTTCAAATTTTGGAAACCTTCGGACAAAAAGGGGACCCTGGGGGGCCTCAATTTGCTTGCTCAGGAGCTTCTTGCCACCATTAAAACCCCCGTAATAGATCACACAAAAAGATATTTTGGTCTCCCGGGGAACCCCCCACCCCTTTTGTGAGGGGTTTTGGGATAAGGGCCCCGCCAAAATTATTACTCTTGGGGGGATTCCCGGGTTTAAAAATGGGAAAAACCTAATCATTTAAATTTCCAAAATGGGAAAATTTTAAGGGGGAGCCCAATTTTAACATAATTTAAAAACCAAATTTTTTTGCGTTTCACCCCCCAGCATGTACTTCAGGAAAGACTCTAGGCATGATTTCCAAAGAAATGCCTTTCCCCCTTATTTCCCCCCTTTTTTCTATGAAGGCAGTGGGTTAAACTTAAAAATTGTTTTGAAAAAAACAGGTTTTGGATTAAAAATTTACGACGGGAAAATGAAAAAGCGGGGTGTTAATAAATGAAAATTTGGTTGGTCCCTTTTCCAGCACCCCCCAATTTTCCCCCAAACTATTAAAAAAGCAAATTTTTCCCCAAAATTGGACCCATTTTTTAATATACGGGGTTTTGGGCTTTACCGATTTTAAATTTAACCCTTTTCAATATCCCAGGGGCGTATTCTTTTTTTATCACAAGGGTTGCCTTATTTTTTCTTTTTTCCACTTGGGGGCCATTCCTTTCTTTTTCCAAATTCCTTTTCCCTTTTCTTAATATAAACTTTTGGCCTTTTCCCTTTTTTTTAAATCACACATTGGTGGCCTTTTTGTTCTTTCATACAACAGGGGCCATTTTTTTAATTTTTCAAAGTTTTTTTTTGGTTTCAAATTTTGCGCCAATTTTTTTATTTTTTCTTTTTTTTCTTTAAAAAAAAGAAAAATTTTCCCCTATTTTTTTTTATTTTCCAAAACTTTTGGCCTATTTTTTCCCTTTTTTATTTTACTGTCGCCTTGTTTTTATTTTTTACAAAATGCCCCTTTTTCCCTTTCATGTAACCCCATGGGGCCTTTTCTTCCTATACCTTTTTTTCGCCCATTTTTCTTATTCCCACTTGGGGCCTTTTTCTTTCTAAAATTCCCCCGATGCCCCTTTTGTTCTTTTTATTTTACAAAATCCCCCTTAATTCCTTCTATATACACATGCTCCTTTTCTTTTCTTTTTCCAATCCCGCCTTTTTCTTCCTTTTTCACACTTTTGGCCTGTTTTTTTTTAAACACAAAGGCCCCCTTTTTTCTTTCTTTGTCCCGCTTTGGCGCCCTTTTTTCGGGCAAGGGGCCCGTGGGGACCAAACTCTTCAAGGGGCACCGTTGCGGCCTATTTTTCCCAAAAACCCAAACCCGGGGCCCCTATTTTTACTAGGGTAAAATGGGGGGCCCTGTTCTTTTTTATAAAAAAGGGGGCCCGGGCCTTTTCTAAATACTCGGGGTTGGTTTTTTATATCCAAAGGGGCCCCAATTCCTCTATAAAATTCCCTTGCGCCAAAATTTTTTTCCCCAAATTTTTCCCAAAAATGCGCCTTATTCTTTCTTTGGAAACAAAATTGGCGGCCTATTTTTTCTTTGTAAACTTTTGCCCCCTTCTTAATGTAACTTTTCTTTTATCACTAAAGGGCGCCTTTTTAATTTCTTTTGCACCATGGCCATTTCTTTCGGCCTTAAAAACCTGCGCCTATTTTCCTTTGTCCGTTTTGCCCCAATTTTTTCCTAGGCCCCCACGCATGCGCCTTTATTATTTCAATCAACGGCGCCCAATTCTTTTATGTCCCCCGCTTTGCGCCTATTTCTTTTCTAGGTCACGCTTTTGCGCCTTTATTCTTTTTTGTCATTCCCGTGGGGCCTTTTTTCAAAATGTCACGTTGGGGGTGGGCCAAAACCTTTTCCATTCCCCAAAACCGGGGCCCCCTTTTTCCTTTCATGCCCAAAGGGTTCGTTTTTTCTTTCAAGTAACAACTGCGCCAATTTCTCAAAACACTCACCGGCCAAATTTTTTTGGTTTTTACCCCCATGCAAAGTAACGGGTTTGGGACCCCCCTTTCCCTTCCCAGAATGCCTCAATTCTTCGGGGAAATAGTTTTCCCAAAAGGGATTTTGTTGCGGGAAACGATTCTTTGGGTTTAAAAAAGGGGGGGCCCCAAAAGAATTTTGCCAAGAAAAAATTTTCCCCCACAAAAATGACCCCAACCAAAACCCGGGAAAACAGTTGTTAAAAGGCAGGAGGGATAAATGCTTTATTTGTTGCCAAAATTTTTCTGCCCCAACCATCCATCCAAAATGCCCGGCAGCAGAAAATGGGGAAAAATTTTAAGCCCCGGGCCCCTTTTAAAACCCCTTCAAATCCCAATTTCGTTTTGAGTTTTTGGGTTAAAATTGGGAGCCCCCGTTTCCTGTTCTTAGCGGAAAGGGAAAAGGCACCCGGTTTTTGGGGTTTCTTCGCTCCCTGTAGCCCACCCTTGCCTCAAATTTTGCCTTTTACTGGGCGTTCAGAGGGACTCTTTGCCTCCCTTTGGTTTGTAACGGGTTGGGCTTGTTGGGTCACTTTTTCCTTTCTTTCAGCTCGAACCAGTTGCCCATTCCCCTTTTGGGGAACCTTCTGGAAAAGGTAAAAAAAGGGCCCTTTTCCCCCCCACGGAAGATTTCCCTCACTGGTTGTTTTTTTCTTTTTGGGAAACCACCCTCTGAAAAACCCTGGGAATGGTTTTCCCCCCCGGTGAAAAACCCAGGAAAATCACCCTTTTTTCTGAAATACCTCAGCCAGCCCCCCCGGGCAACCCAAAAAAAACCTTGCCACTTAAAAGGAAAATAAAATTTCACCTTTTTTCCCCCTTTACTGGGGGCCCCGGTTTTTAAACCTGAAAGGGATTGTCTTGACCATGTAAAACATGCCTAAATGCACCTGAGTTTGCCGAAAATTTTTGTTTTGGTTTTAGGGTTTTTTTAAAAATTTAGTTTTAAAAAGGGAGCAGTTTGGGCCAAGTGTCCCTTTAAATTAAAGGGGGCCTGGTGAGGGGAATAACCACATGGGCCTTTTTTTTTTCTAATAAAATTTGCCCCCTTTTCTCTTTTTTATCCACCATGCCCCTTTTTTTTTCCTTTTATTTCACACATGCGCCTTTTTCTCTTTAAATCACACATGGCCTTTTCTCTTTAAAAAAAACACATGCGCCCTTTTTTTTTTTATCAAATACTCCCCCCCTTTTTTCTCTTTAAATATAACCATGCGCCCTTTTCTCTATTTCACAAAAGGCCTTTTTTTCCCCTCTAAAATCAAAATGCCCCCTTTTCCCTCTCTATTTTCACACTTTGCGCCTTTTTTTTTTATATTACGCTTTTGGGAATTTTTCTGTTTCACCATCCCCCCTTTTTATAAATCTTTTCTCTTTATATTAAATATGTACCTTTTCTTTTTATGTCCACATGCCCTATTCTCTCTATGTCCCACATGCGCCTTTTTTTCCTTATTCACACAGGGCGCCTATTCTACCATGTTACACGGGGCCCCCAAATTCCCTTTTCTATACACACATGCCCCTTTTTTTCTTTTTCCCCACATTTGCGCCCTGTTTTTCATATCCCAGGGCCCCTACCCTTTCTATATAAAAACATGTCCCTTTATTTTTCTATTTTAACAGGCCCCTATTCTTTCTTTACCCAAAACATGCCCCTTTTTTTTTCTATATCACACATGCGCCTTTTCTATCTATATCACACATGAGCCTTTACTCTCTATAACAGACATGCGCCTATTCTCTCTATATCACACATGCGCCTTTTCTCTCTATATCACACATGCGTCTTTTCTCTTTATATTACGCATGCGCCTATTCTTTGTTTCCCACATGCGCCTATTCTTTATATATCTTTTCTCTTTATATTAAGCATGTACCTATTCTTTCTATGTCACACATGCGCCTATTCTCTCTGTCACACATGCGCCTATTCTTTCTGTCACACATGCGCCTATCCTTCCTATATCACACATGCGCCTATTCTCTCTATGTTACACATGCGCCTATTCTTTCTATATCACACATGCGCCTTTTCTTCTTATGTCACATATGCGCCTGTTCTTTCTATATCACACATGCGCCTATTCTTTCTATATCACACATGCGCCTATTCTTTCTATGTCACACATGCGCCTATTCTTTCTATGTCACACATGCGCCTATTCTTTCTATGTCACACATGCGCCTGTTCTTTCTATATCACACATGCGCCTGTTCTTTCTATATCACACATGCGCCTGTTCTTTCTATATCACACATGCGCCTGTTCTTTCTATGTCACGCATGCGCCTATTCTTTCTGTCACGCGTGCGCCTATTCTTTCTATGTCACGCGTGCGCCTATTCTTTCTATGTCTCACTTGCGTCTTTTATTTCTATTTCACTCGTGCGCCTGTTCTTTCTATGTCACACTTGCGCCTATTCTTTCTATCTCACACATGCGCCTATTCTCTCTATATCACACATGCGCCTTTTCTCTGTATATCACACATGAGCCTTTTCTCTTTATATCACACATGCGCGTTTTCTCTTTATATCACACATGCGCCTTTTCTCTTTATATCACACATGCGCCTTTTCTCTATATCACACATGCGCCTTTTCTCTCTATATCACACATGCGCCTTTTCTCTTTATATTACGCATGCGCCTATTCTTTCTGTTTCACACATGCGCCTATTTATATATCTTTTCTCTTTATATTAAGCATGTACCTATTCTTTCTATGTCACACATGCGCCTATTCTCTCTGTCACACATGCGCCTATTCTTCCTATATCACACATGCGCCTATTCTCTCTATGTTACACATGCGCCTATTCTTTCTATATCACACATGCGCCTTTTCTTCTTATGTCACATATGCGCCTGTTCTTTCTATATCACACAGTGCGCCTATTCTTTCTATATCACACATGCGCCTATTCTTTCTATATCACACATGCGCCTATTCTTTCTATATCACACATGCGCCTATTCTTTCTATATCACACATGCGCCTATTCTTTCTATATCACACATGCGCCTATTCTTTCTATATCACACATGCGCCTTTTCTCTATATCACACATGTGCCTTTTCTTCCTATATCACACATGCGCCTTTTCTCTCTATATCACACATGCGCCTTTTCTCTCTATATCACACATGCGTCTTTTCTCTTTATATTACGCATGCGCCTATTCTTTCTGTATCACGCTGGATTTTTCAGCCTTTTCGAACTTCCATGACGCATGCATCCTTCATTTCCTTTTGATTGGCTCAAACCTTATGGTTACATATTCTTATATTGTAGATCATGCTACTATGTTCATGTGTGGTTTAAAGATTATTGTGTCATTGCTTACCCCTTTTGTGCTGTGCCTGCACTCTTCGCGAGATAGGTACACCTCCCACCTCGGTTAAGATGTTCATTTCAGAGATGCGAATACCCCTTTACTTGCTTTGCAGACTATACACTTCTTGGGACAATCATTTTTATGCATGAGGTCTCTATGTATGGTCACGAGGGACAAAAGTGACAATTGCTTTCAGTTCCACTCCACTAAAAGAATGTTCCCACCATGTACTTTAATAGCATTTCGATAGGGTGTGCCATCAAAGAGCGAGAGGTATAGGTCCCACTCGCACCTATTCTCAGAATGGCCTTCAGAAGTGCCAGTTGCGTTTGCGCACAACTCTCCATTCTGTTCTATGGGAGTTCCCAGTACAGGGGAGCGCTGTGTTCTCTCCATTCTGTTCTATGGAGTTCCCAGTACAGGGAGCGCTGTGTTCTCCACTCTGTTCTATGGGAGTTCCCAGTACAGGGGAGCGCTGTGTTCTCCATTCTGTTCTATGGTAGTTCCCAGTACAGGGGAGCGCTGTGTTCTCACCATTCTGTTCTATGAGAGTTCCCAGTACAGGGGAGCGCTGTGTTCTCACCATTCTGTTTTATGGGAGTTCACAGTACAGGGGAGCGCTGTGTTCTCTCCATTCTTTTGTATTGGAGTTTCAAGTACAGCGGAGCGCTGTGTTCTCTCCATTCTGTTCTATGGGAGTTCCCAGTACAGGGGAGCGCTGTGTTCTCTCCATTCTGTTCTATGGGAGTTCCCAGTACAGGGGAGCGCTGTGTTCTCTCCATTCTGTTCTATGGGAGTTCCCAGTACAGGGGAGCGCTGTGTTCTCTCCATTCTGTTCTATGGGAGTTCCCAGTACAGGGGAGCACTGTGTTCTCACCATTCTGTTCTATGGGAGATTCCAGTACAGGGGAGCGCTGTGTTCTCCCCATTCTGTTTTTTGGGAGTTCCCAGTACAGGGGAGCGCTGTGTTCTCACCATTCTGTTCTATGGGAGTTCCCAGTACAGGGGAGCGCTGTGTTCTCTCCATTCTGTTCTATGGGAGTTCCCAGTACAGGGGAGCGCTGTGTTCTCTCCATTCTTTTGTATGGGAGTTCCCAGTACAGGGGAGTGCTGTGTTCTCTCCATTCTGTTCTATGGGAGTTCCCAGTACAGGGGAGCACTGTGTTCTCACCATTCTGTTCTATGGGAGTTCCCAGTACAGGGGAGCGCTGTGTTCTCTCCATTCTGTTCTATGGGAGTTCCCAGTACAGGGGAGCGCTGTGTTCTCTCCATTCTGTTCTATGGGAGTTCCCAGTACAGGGAGCACTGTGTTCTCTCCATTCTGTTCTTTGGGAGTTCCCAGTACAGGGGAGGGCTGTGTTTCTCCCCATTCTGTTTTATGGAGTTCCCAGTACAGGGAGCACTGTGTTCTCACCATTCTGTTTTTATGGGAGTTCCCAGTACAGGGAGCACTGTGTTCTCTCCATTCTGTTCTATGGGAGTTCCCAGTACAGGGGAGCGCTGTGTTCTCTCCATTCTGTTCTATGGGAGTTCCCAGTACAGGGGAGCGCTGTGTTCTCACCATTCTGTTCTATGGGAGTTCCCAGTACAGGGGAGCGCTGTGTTCTCTCCATTCTGTTCTATGGGAGTTCCCAGTACAGGGGAGTGCTGTGTTCTCTCCATTCTGTTCTATGGGAGTTCCCAGTACAGGGGAGCGCTGTGTTCTCCCCATTCTGTTCTATGGGAGTTCCCAGTACAGGAGAGCGCTGTGTTCTCTCCATTCTGTTCTATGGGGGTTCCCAGTACAGGGGAGCGCTGTGTTCTCCCCATTCTGTTCTATGGGAGTTCCCAGTACAGGGGAGCAGTGTGTTCTGTCCATTCTGTTCAATGGGGGTTCCCAGTACAGGGGAGCGCTGTGTTCTCTCCAGTCTGTTCTATGGGAGTTCCCAGTACAGGGGAGCGCTGTGCTCTCCATTCTGTTCTATGGTAGTTCCCAGTACAGGGGAGCGCTGTGTTCTCCATTCTGTTCTATGGGAGTTCCCAGTACAGGGGAGCAGTGTGGTTACCTGTGTTCAGAACTCCCACACTTGGCATAGCCCATCGATGGGATGGTGGGAACATCCCTTCAAATGCAGAACAAGAGTCGAGTCATCTACTCCACACAGGTGAGGGGGAAGCAGATTTCCTAACCTGGAGGGAATACCCCTTTGGCTGAGGAGGTTACAGGACTATTGCCTTATTTGGACTGGAATGCTGACTGTACCCCGGCCTTCATAAAAATTGGGGCAATTGCCTGCAATCCATTTCTGATGGTATGTGAGTTTCAAATTGATTTATAGTTGTGGCATGAAATGGAAAATGTGACTTTCCCACTAGTTAATTTTAAGCCCAGTGTGAAAGCTGCGTTATTTGTAGCCAAGAGAGGAGTTTTTCAAAATTTATCCGTAAAATCAGACAGATTATTTCTTTATACACAAAATTTGTTGTAGAATCTATCAAAATGAATATTATTATTACTATGAGACCATTCCATACTATGTCAAGAGCAGCTACATGCCTATAATGGATGGGTCAGACCAGTGTAAGAGCCAGCTTGACCGTTAAAGGGGTTTTCTCATCACGTTGTTTCACAGAGCCTGCTCTTCACAGCCAGCTTCAGACTCCCACTTCCTGTTCAGACTGTGGGTGGTTCTACAGCAGTGACTGACATTTCAGCTCTGCTGTTCCTAAGCTGAGGCCGTTAGAGGGACATTGCTAACCGGTGTAAACAGCAGTGCGGAAGGTTATTAAGCACTGGAGGACTAAAGTTTGTCAGTAAGAAATATAAATAAGCTGCTGCTGAAAACATACCAGCCAAGGCTGGTAGCACAGAGAGAGGTGGTCGGCAACCTAGAGAAGCTTATGAGATAAGAACCATTCTAACTCTGAAACAAAGCAAAATTAAAACCGCAACGTATCTGGTAATAGTCTTTATTTCCATGTTTAAAGCTAATCAATGAAATGGAAATATTATTATTATTTATTTTAGAGCGCCATTGATTCCAGGGCGCTGGACATTCAAGGGGAGTTACATACATAACAAATGTTGAACAAATACAATGGTGACGATAAATGACTGGCAACTGATACAGAGAGGAAAGAGGGCCCTGCCCGTGAGGGCTTACAATCTAGAAGGGAGGAGGGGAGAGACAGAAGGGGAGGGGCAGACATGTTTGTGGGGCGGTGTATTGGTGGTGGGATTAGTGTAGGTTATAGGCTCCTGAAGAGATGGGTTTTCAGGTTGCTTTTAAAGCTGGTGAAGTTGGGGGAGAGTCTGATGTTTTGGGTTAAGGAGTTCCAGAGAATGGGGGAAGCACGAGAGAAGTCTTGGAGATGGTTATGTGAGGAGCTGATAAGAGGGGAGCAGAGGAGAAGGTCCTGTGAGGAGCGGAGAGTGCGTGAGGGGAGGTATCTGGAGATTAGAGCAGAGATGTATGGAGGGGAGAGGTTATGGAGAGCCTTGTAGGTCAGGGTTAGGGGGTGAGGAACTTAAACATTAATATTTGGTTATGGTAATCTGACGATTGGAACCCTCACTGACCATCACAATGGAAGAACGCCAACATTTCAGATGGATGAGACTGCAGGATCACAAAGCTCTCTGCGCTCACCATGAGGGTCTCAGAGGTCGATAATCTATCTTGGGGCGCGTTCACACGGCACAGGACAAATACTGGCCGGTTTGCCGGCCGGTATTTGTCCTGTTTTGCGGCCGTCCCCATGGCCGCGGGGGGGGGGGGACTGCTTTTCTCAGCAATGAGCGGAGAACAGCCCTCCCCCCTCCCATTGAGCAGCACATCTTCCGTCCGGAAACCGAACGGAAGATAGTGCATGTTCAATGTTTTGCCGCTGGCGATAAAACCGCCGGGCAGAAAACCCTTGCAGTGGGGACATTGCCTTAGAGGGGTTGTCAAAGCGTATATTTTACAATAAATTAGTGTGGCTGAGACTGTGACAAAATAAAGAAAAACGGATACTTACCTCCGTACTCCCATTCATTCATGCGATGTTGGTGCTCCTGGTCTACTCTTTATTTCTGGTCCTGGCAGCTATATCCTCACTGCTGCAGCCACTGATTGCCTATAGCAGTCATGTGCCATTGCTGACGGCACCACTTGGTGCGTTCACTTCCGAATGGTGATGTCAGGCAATGGCAATGACCGACAACGCGAATGCCAGGACCAGAAGGAAACAGAAGACCTGACGAGAGCTGCGGCAGCGCTGGCATGGAGGGAAGTATAAGGTTTTTTTGTATGGCATAGCCTCAACAGCATTAATTGTTTTCAAGATGTACATCTGGACAAACCCTATACGGATAAAACAAAGAAAACACTTCAAGAAGTTGAGTACGTTTTACCCATTCTTATCGCATTGGCCACGCCCAGCTTTATGTGTTTTAAAATGGAATTTGTATTACTTTTATGTGATTATTTTTTTGTATGTTGTAACCAGTTAGTGTCACCGTTTTGTTAAGATGCTTCTCTTTTCTTTCTGCAGCTGAGAAGGTGTCCTCCCTGGGAAAAGACTGGCACAAGTTCTGCCTGAAGTGTGAGCATTGCAATAAGACTCTCAATCCTGGTGGACATGCAGAGGTAAGTGACAGTACAACTGAAAAAAGACATATGTTCCTCAGGTTCCACATGTGGATAAAGAGAGGGGTAAAAGCTCCTTAAACAGTAAACTGGATGACGTATCTATAAAAAATAATACAAACACGAAAAATTGCTATTAGTACAGTATGTAGGGGTGCTGACCATTTTCTAGGGGTTTTTTGTATAGAAATTAAAAGTCATGCAAACCTTAAAATTTTGGTAAATTTTTTCATGAATTGTCAAAATGAATTTCTAAAAGTGTCTAAAGGTGGGATTTTTTTTTTTTTTTGCTGGAGAATGGTAGCGAAAAATGAACGTCATCATGTTGCCAAAGAGAGAGGCTATAGAATTAAAGGGGTGTTCCTACAATGCACTTTGATGGTATATTGATAGGATATGAGATAGGTGCAGGTCCCATCATGTAGCAAAAGAAACAGGCTATAGAATTAAAAGGTGTGTTCCCACAATGCACTTTGATGGTATATTGATAGGATATGTGATAGGTGCAGGTCCCACATCTGGGACAAGCACCTATCTCAGGATCAGGCCCCCAAAAGTGTGGGCGGGCTCAGAATGGAGAGTGGGTCGCACTGTCGCACAACTCTCCATTCTGTTCTATGTGAGCTCAGCCTAACACACCAATCATGTGCACTCAGAACTCCCACAGAACTGAACGGAGAGTCCTGCGCAAGCGCAACCTGCCCTCCGTTCGAAGCTGACACGTTTGTGGTAGTTCTCGAGATAGGTGCGGGTCACAGAGATGGAACCTTCACCCATCAGACATTGATGACATATCCGATCAATATGCCACCAAACTCTATAGTGGGAACACCCCTTTAATTTTATAGCCTATTGCTTTGGCTATAGGATGATGTTCATTTTTGCTACCAATTCTAGTGCAAATGGGGTTCAGATTACACAAAGGTTTTAATGTGGAATCCAGGGCTGTGGAGTCGGCAAGCCAAAGCCCCGACTCCGACTCCTCAATTTCCCAAACCTCCGACTCCTGACTCCCTCCTACACGGCGCATGTTTAAGTGATAACTTTACTGTAGTAAAACGGTAACATCAGGCTGTTTATCACCTTATGATACAATAATCATAAGAACAGACACTGACAAGCAAAAGGGTAACAATGTTGTTAACTTTTGAACACTTCTGGGTGGAGTTTTAGAAAAAAGCTGTATTTGTATCCAAGTCCAGTCTGCACCAACATTGGGAATGTGTAGAAGAGACCTGGAATCAGATTTTGGTCAAGACCTGCTTGAATCTGATTAAGAGCCCAGAAGGATTCAGGCAGTATAGAAGACCAAAGGTGGATTTCCCAAATGCTAACAAAATAATACGAATTAACATTTTGATTTTTAGGAGCAAAACAGTAACAGTGCAGTTACAGGAAAGAATCTGCAGAACTAAGCAGATGCTAAATACTTGCAAGTCAAATTTATGTATAAGATAGGTAAGATGACTGTATATAAAATTACAGCAGCCTCATGTACAAAGCTGTAGTGGATGGTGAGATATGGAGCCTGAAAGTCACAAGTTGAAAACATTGTTACCCTTTTGCTTGTCAGTGTAAAATATATTTATTGGATATGACTTTATATCCCAAAAAATGTAAATATGCAAAACACTGCAGGAACATTCGTGGAGTCTCTGAATTTGTTCTGAGAAATAGCATTGCCTCCATCAGATCCTGCATACATGACCTCACATCTGAGCTCATTATTTCCAGGCTCGAGACCGGCCTCTCTACACTACCTTGGGTTGGGGGCAAAACTATGACCACTGGGGCAAAATCTCTAACATTGTGGGGGTATAAATAAATTGCCACAGCCGCAGTCATTTTAGATTATTGGTTGGACTCTTCTACTTCTTTGAAAGCAGGTGAAAAATGTTGCTGAAATCTGTTTGCCCTGGGGGCGGGATTTTCTCCCCTGGGGGCAGCGCTTTGCCTGCTCCATGTCATCAATCACACTCCTCGTGATAAGACTGAAGATATGGGAGCAGTAGCACTGGCCGGACCCAATTCCTCTTGCTCTTTGCATTGAACTAACTGGACCAACTAATTATATATTTTGGGAGTCGGAGTCGGTCCATTTAATGACGACTCCAACTCCTGCAAAATAGGCACCGACTCCGACTCCACAGCCCTGGTGGAATCCACATCAAATTTCTCTTTGAAGTCCATTGTTCGAACAACCCTTAGTATGGGTTCAGAAGGGAACGTTTTCTCAATGTGACAAACAAAATTTCATTCTTACAGATAGGGAAAATCATGAAACACTGGGACAACTTTATTGAGGGATTATTAGCGTTTTGTGAGTACATATCACGGTGAGGTTCCGGACAGGGGCGCCCTTTTCGGGGCGATCATCCTAGTTGTGTAGCTCAGGGCTAGTGTTCATCTTCTTAGGCCTGTAGGGTTTATTAGGGGGAGATCCCAGGGTGTGTCTCTCTCTCTATTATTTCCACCCTATTGTTTACTACAATAGGATGGAATTTGTACTGAACTAGAGGTGTATCTGATTACAGTTGTATAATTGTTTGTTTTTCATTGTTATTAGTTATTAAAAGTTATGTTTTATAATTTTCCTTATCTGTAAGAATAAGTTAAGCATCCGGGATCTGCATTGGCTCCTAAATGGTCAATGGCATTTAGTTTTGAGACATAGAAAATCTCCCAATATGGAGGAGTCCTGTTTCCAGTGTTCTCTTGTCGGGGTGAAAATATATATATTTTTTTGGTCAGTATGGTAACTACCATAAAGGCAGTTAAAAAATATCAAGATTGCTACTTACAAGAAAACAGAATATATCGTGTTCAAAAAGTCATGTATCCCCGAAAATCAAACTAGAGCTCATCCCGCAGAGAAAAACAGTTTTCTTGACTGAAAAATAAGATACAAGAAAGATCCGTCTCAAAATAAGGGCAAGCAAAAAAATTCTATATTTTTTTTTTTTTTTTTTAATGATTTGTATTATGTTAAAATCGTGAAAATATAGAACTTTGATATTTCCAGATTCATTCTGAGGTGATTCATTTTTGATGCCACATTTTGGTAGATATGTTTAGTTTTTTATTTTCTGGACGGATACACCACTTACTGTACTTAACACAGGAAATAACACTGTTTTCAGTTTGATCAGTTTCTAGTCAGCAGGACTCTTGGTCTCACGTTTTTGGGGATTCGGCCTGACATTTTCTGTGCCTCCACATATCCAGCTGTGACTTTTCTATCTGGAAACATTAGCATCTTAGAGCCTTTTCAAGGCTTAGAAGACGTCTTCTCAATTTCATGTTTGGTCACCATAGTAACTCCTTTTTCCCCTCTGTCGGACAATAGAAATATTGTCTGCGGTCGGGAACAGGTGGTTCCCAAGAGGGTAGTCTCTGTGCTGTAATCCCAAAATGACCGTGGAATTTGTGCGGTCGCCCGTCGCTCTCTGCCTTGCATCACTTCTACATCAGATTTCAGGTTTCTCTATAGGTAAGATTTACGCCCTTCTTAAGAAAGCAGCATTTACCATTCTAGATTTATGAACATGGAAGTCCTTCATGGCTTAGACTTTGGAAACGTTGGAACATTTCATATCGGGGGAGCTGCATGGACTTGTTCAGTTCATTGTAAGTCTATAGTGAAACACATAGTACATGGCGTATAACCTTAGTCACCTCTAAAGTTACATGTATTGTTCAAGAGAAACTATAAAGATACAGAGCATATACTGTAGCAGACTCAGTACAGAAAGAGACTTAAAGGGGTGTTCCGGGACTTACAAAAGCTCATTTGTCCTATGGGGTATGATTAATAATAGAAAAAAGAAGCCTACTCACCTCCGTGACGCTCCCGTTCCATCCCGGTGGCCGGCCTGTACATCCGGCTGCACAGTGAACGTACTATGTGCAGCCAATCACAGGCCACAACGTCACGTGCACATGACCGCTCTGGCCTGTGATTGGCTGCACATAGATCGTGAACGATGGAGGTTTACTGTACAGCCGAGATGTACAGACCAGCCACCGGGACGGAACTGGGGCATCACGGAGGTGAGTAGCCTCCTTTTTTTCTATTTCTAATCATTCCCCATAGGACAAATGAGCTTTTGTAAGTCCTGGAACACCCCTTTAAGTTGGCAATGCCCTTTAATATGAAGGGAGTGGTGCACACAGAAAAAGATGTTTGGTGTACATAAGTCACTGAAAAAATTGATTCACTGTGAACAATCACCCTTAATTTAACACGATCACTGAATCTAAATAAGCAGTTAAGGCATAACGTTTAATTTATACTTATAAAAAAAAACATATAAAAACCCCAATTAAATAATTACTCCAATGGGCTGCAGAAATAGTTCAATGATTTTGTATTTGTTGCAAACTAGGATAAGAAAGTAACGATTGTAGGGTTTTGATGTATTATCCCTGTTTTTAAACCTATACAATGCGGGTTAGTTGCCCCTTAAAGGGCGTCCCCAGTTCGGGTGACTGGGCCTAATAATCCCTATCATTTCCTGTCGATTAACAAAGCAGATAATATAACATCAAATGTTGCACAAATAGACCATGAAATATACATAAAAATCCAAACCTCGTTTGGTGTACACTGAGGATTTTTTTGTATAGTTGTGCAACATTTGACACTTTATTATCTGCTTTGTTACTTAATAGGGGATGATGGGACTTATTAGGGCTAACCACCTGGAGTGGGGACGCCCTTTTCGGAGTGATTTCCGCGCATGAAAGGTAGGGTTATGTAAGTTTAGAAACTGGCATAATACATCAAAACCATAAAATCATTACCCTCCTATTCTAGCAGTCATTCCTCCAGACCATACATGTGCATACTCCGCTGAGCATGCATGTGTTATCATGGCTTAACTAGTTAGTATGGCTAAAAAAGGACAGATGTCCATCAAGTTCAACCAAGGGCGAGGATATGATGTGGAAGAAGGGAGGAGTATTGGCTATTTTAAAAACGTGATCCAAAATATGGAACCAATAAGTCGTAAACCTTACATCTACCTAAATGTTGTCATTATTCTAATGCAAGTAATTGCCTACGCCTTTCTTGTAGCCCTCACCTGTTCCTGCTGTGGCCCGCACCTGTGGCGGCAATTTCACAGTTCACATGGTAAAATAGGCTTGTTGTCCCGGGAGACTGAACCTTTTTTTCTCCAGACAGAGAGTGCCTCCTTGTCTTTTGAAAGGGTTTTACATTACAGAGATTTTCACCTTATTTTTTGAATGGGTCTTAAAGGGGCATTCCAATCTCATTGATTTAGTTTAAAACATGAAGGCAGAGGTAAAAAAATGGCTTTTACCAAGTACCTTGCTGTTGTGCATTAGAGCAGTTTTGATCTCCTGCTACCGACCACCTTTCTCTGCTCTAGCAGTGTCCGGGCTGGTGACTTCACTCCCTGCTGTGTCTTATGAGCAAGGCCGAGCTTCTCACTGTTTGATCTTGTCTTTCTACTGAGGAAAAACTTAAACCCTTAGGGCATGTTCACACGACTGATTCGGCCGCGGTCCAAATCGCGCCTAGTTTATTAACATGGTTTCCTATTGGAAACCGCGTTAATATTCACACGCCGCGGCTTAGGGGCCGCGGCCTTGCCGCGCGTGTTTTGAGATCTCTCCTGTGAATTCTTGACAAGGAGTCCTCAGCGTGGTGTTGCTGCGGGTGTCGGCGCGGTTTTCCCCCTGCCTACTAATTTGCATGGGGGCAAACCCTCGCCGAAAGTCGCGCCCCAAACCACGCCCCACTTGTGCCACAACCACGCCCAGCTCCCACGCTGCAAACCCGCGTCGGAGATGCGAGTTTGTGCCGAGGTTAGGACGAGGTGTGGCCTCGGCTGAACCCGCGGCCAAATCCGTCGTGTGGACGAGGCCTACGGGTACATCCACACGACAAGTAAAATGTACTTGCCGGATTGTACCATTGAAAACTGTGTAAGATGACGTGGTTTTCAATGAGCGTTTCTTGTGGATTTTGGTCAATTTATTCCAGCAGATTTACACTCAGAAAATGAGTCCCTTTCATTTCTATGGGGTTTTGAATGTGGATCCATATCCAAAATGACATACAAGCATTTAATCAGAATCCAACCAGCATTTTGTTTATGCCGTGTGGCCGTACCCTTATAGTTGCTGATGTGGGAGCAGCTGTCAGGACTGTGCTACGGGCCCTTTAAGGATTTTGTTGCAGCCTCAGCCTGGGTGGGGCTTTTATGCTTCAGGGGTTAAGCACTTGAGCCAATCCCTGGCTGGGGCGGGTGTTTAAACCTCTTCCTGTCATTCTGGCCATGCTGGTGATTGCTTCTTGTGTCCTGTTGGTTTTTGCTGTTATGTTTGGTTTCACTGGTTCTCTGGATTTTGGCTTGTCTTCCTGATTACTCTCTCGTCTTGTCCTTCGGGACAACGCATACTCCTGGTTTGACCTCGGCCTGTCTGACTATCCTCTATTTGTTGTCTGTTTGCCTCTGTTTCCCATGTATCTTCTGTGTTTTTGTCACCCGTTTCCTAGGGTATACTTTAGGAAGAGGTTCAGGGTCGCTCTTCTCGGGGCGGGCCAAGTCAGGGCGAGATTAGGGCATCCCTTACAGCAGCTTTGTACCATCTTGTACAAAGATAACAGTCACTCAGCAGCGATCAGTGTGTCTGGGCAGCATGTACGTTTTTCTCTATCATTAGGAGATTCCTCTCATGAAAAATACAGCTTTGCAAGCTCATATTTATATCCTGACATCCTGCTTGGACATTATTTTTCACAACCCTCTGTAAGTAATGTCCCTGTAAGACAGCACAGCTAGAAATGGGAACCAGCAGAGCTGAAATGTCAGACACTGATGTAGAGACACCCAGAGCCCTTTAACACACGCCAATACCCTCCTGGCCTTAGAGACAGCTGATTGACATTGTTTGCTGTTATGTCATCTACGTTCGGTGGAAAACCAAAGGATTAGGTTGTTGAAATTCAACATGCCAGATCCTTCTCTTCCCTGACATTATTTGTCAAGGGAGACTTAGGAGACCCCAATAAACATTAGACAATCGGCAGCTCCAGACCATATCCGCATGGTCTAAAATGTATGGTTCCCTTAAAGGGGTTGTCTCACTACGTTGATTCATCTGACCTCAGTCCTGTTTTCTCAGTTTCATTTTAATTTCAGGGGCGTGTTTACTGGCTTCTACTAGGCTGCAGTAGAAGCCAGGTCTGTAGCTACAGCAACCAGCGCTGGCAGCCTATTAGGATACATCAAAAAGGTCTGTAGCTATAGCGACCTGAGGAGCTGATGCAGCCCATAGAAGAGGGGATATCTTGGAATAGGTAGGACACTGGCAATGGACATATATTGCAATGTGACTTGTTTTTGCAAGATCTTTAACATAAAAAACAATCCTTGTAGTGAGACAACCCCTTTTAAGACATTGTGTTACTCAACTACAGGATTCAAGATGACATTAGTATGTAGTGTGTGCTTCTTCATCTATCAGAGCATCTGTTACCTTAAGTGAGCAGCAGATGAGCGCATCAGAGAAGAGTGTGTGCCCCCTGACTAGCACTGTTGGGTGGAGCAGTCTTTTCCATGAGGCAGGCATCTTCCATCTGTGTCTGTTATATCATTTACAGACCAATTAGGTGGAATCTGAAGTATCCTGACACTGTGCATGACGTTATCTGATTAGGACCAAGTCTGATAATATCATTAACTTGGAATTCATCTCACGGTAACATTATCTATCCATTTCCTTAATACAGAGCCGGAGAAATCACAGGAACCAGATGACCAATACTCCCTGAAATTAAAACATTTTGTGTTTTTTTTTTTCTATGGAAGTACTGGAGGTCTGAATGTCAGGTTACTAAAAAAAAATACAATACTCGACTATAGTAAAATTGTAGATAAGGTTGGAAAAAGACACAGGTCCATCAAGCTTAACTTACAACCCTACAGTGTTGATCCAGAGGAAGGCAAAAACCTCTATGAGATGAAAAACAGCATGATCCCTGGGTCAATATCCTATCTCCAGAATCTATCAACCATAACCTGTGATATTCTGTTTTTCAAGAAAGGCATCTAAGCTCCTTTTGAACTTAATGAATTCACCATAATAACCTCTTGTGGCAGTGAATTCTAGGGTCAAACTGCTCTTACAGTAAAGAATCCCCATCTATGATGATGGTGAAACATTCTTTTCTTCAGGTCATTTTACAGACTGAGGTGTAAAAAGATTATGCAAAACGTCTGTGTACTGTTCTTTCAGATATTTGTTTATGGTAATTAAATTACCCCGAAGTCATCTTTTTTCAAAGTTGAATACCCCAAGTTTTATAGCCTATCTTGGTATTCCAAACCCCCCCATTCCCTTAACCAACATGGTCATTCTCCTCTGCACTCTCTCTGTGTAAGTTATGTCCTAATAAGTCATTTGACCACCAGAGCTGTATTAAAAGTGAAACGGACGGTAGACCATTACTCTTAAAGGGGTTTTGCCACAAAGTAAAATTGATATGGGAAGCTTGCAAATTAAATAATAAACATTTTCATCATTTTTCATTGTTAAAAATTCTGTAACATTTTTATTTTAGCTGATTCATAGTGTATAGGTCGTCTCTAAGGGATACGACCAGGGCTGAGAGCTCCTTAGTCCTGGCCACACATGCTCAGATATCACCTCTCCTCCCAGACAGCTACTTCAGTCTCTTCCCTGTTTAATAATAACACATTCTTAGCGAGTGTTCAACCCTAGGTGCTGTCATTCTACTCCCATCCTCTGTACTCATTAGTAATCACACACACTCACTGCTGAGCAAGTGTTCAACCCTAGGTGCGGTCATTCTACTCCCGACCTCTGTACTCCTTATTAATCACACACACTCACTGCTGAGCGAGTGTTCAGCCACATGTGCGGTCATTCTACTCCTGTCCTCTGTACTCCTTAGTAATCACACACACTCACTGCAGTGCGAGTGTTCAGCCACCGGTGCGGTCCATCTACTCCTGGCCTCCTTCCTCCTTAGTAATTAGTCAAACCGTGAAAATAAATAAAAACAAAAAAGAAGCCTCAATCAGGTACGTGAATTGAGAAAAAAAATCCACATGTTTGGTTCCTACTGAGATTTGAACCTATAACCTCTTTTCTGAAAAGCAGAAGTGCTAACCAATCAGCTACAATGTAGCTACTCACAGCTCTTTACATAAACTGACCCTTGTTTGACTAGAGTGAGCACACTGTGGAGAAAGGCATGGTGATGTTAAGACTGCTGGGTCACATGATATGCAGTTCAAACAAATCATACACGCCCCCCTTTTGAACACACTGGAAGGTAAAGCAGGACAAACCTGGCATGAAATGCCTTTGTGGAAAAACCCTTTAACCGAATCATTTAAGGGTGAGATTTGATACTACTGGTTATAAATTGAGTAGCAGATTAGATTACAGAAATTAGCAGATTATGTAATGCAAACTTTTCAAAAAGTAAATCTCATTCCACAAACAGCCCCCAGCAGGAGATGCGTATAATTGCTGGGTTCCTGTTCTTAAAGACTCCTTCATAAAAAGTTTTGCCAACATGATGTAATATAAAACATGCAGAGACAGAAATCCTAAACCTCCAAAATGTTTCTTCTACCATGGGTAGCTTACATTACAATGCCCAGAAAAACAATACAAGGAAAAACACTTAATTGGACGTGAAAAATAAAAGTGAATTCAAATAAATAAAATTATTACAAATCGGCACAAAACTCCTCTCATTTGAAAGCATTGTCCCAACTAATTCCACACGTCTAGCTCCTCTGACTTGTGAAAAGCTGGGTGTAGCAATTCAAAGGGTTATTCCCATCATGTACATGTATGGTTGATGGAGGCAGGTTCTCACAATGGAATTCTGCACCTATTTTTTAGAACTGAAGTACTCCGACGCTTGTAATAGCTGTACGTGGCATTCAAGCGGAGTCTGAACAGAGAAGTTGTCAGGAGTGAAAAGCAGTCAAGCTCTCGGTGTTCTTCTATTTCCAAAAACTCCATTAAAAGTGAATGGGAGTTATGGCAACAGTATAGCACAGCCAGCTTAGTGGCCCAGCGTCTCCAGTCATTTTCCTATAAAATCATTAGGGCATAAAGTAATAACCACAGCTGTTACTGTGTCACCCAGTTATAGATGTGCCCACCCTTCCCCATCCTTAAATGTAGTTAAGAATTCCAATTGATCACAAAACAAAATGTAATATAATATGGTAGCATGCTAGGAAAACCCTCAACAGGCTGCTATTTGCATACTGGCCACAGAAACTCGTATAGCATATACAACTCCCGACAGAGTATTATGAAATCATATTTTATTTTAAGGCTGGTCATTCTGCATCTCAGATCTTAGCATATATTGAGCCATGAGATGTTGAGGTAAGGAAGGACACAGCTGTATATCAAAAAGATGTGGTTAGGTCAGCAGCGAAGTCCTCATATAGCAATATTAGGGAAGTAATGCAACAGACCTTCCAAGGCAAGTCAGACCAACACTCGCCTCATAATATCCAGAAAAATGTGCAGCACGGACGTCAGCATAAAATTCCTCCTTTATTAGAATCAAAAAAAGAGCAACGTTTCGGCTCCAAACAGTGAGTTTGAAAAAGGCTCACTGTTTGGAGCCGAAACGTTGCTCTTTTTGTTCTTTTTTGATTCTAATAAAGGAGGAAATTTTATGCTGATGTCCGTGCTGCATATTTTTCTACAGCTGTATATCAGTGATCAAAACCCCCCACTTTATAGTTCTGTATGAATGGTGTCTAAATAAAAGTGACATCCACCAAGCATTAGTTCTGGGACTATCCATATTGATTCTTTTAACAGCACTGTTTTTGGCTTGACAGCTTTAAAATTGAATCCCTGTCTAGTTGTCGACTTCCTTTTCTCCCCTCTGTAACCCTTTCTGTTGTAGTTGCCCATAAAAGTGCCAACCACAATGTCCTAGAGTTATCCAGCCTCTTCTGCCATGAGCAGAAGTTTACAGGTGCACATTAGTAACTTCTCGTCCATGTACTGATCTGCACAGGGAGATAGATAAAGCAATCTTTTATACATTTGTAGTGTGCAGAGATTTGTGGTACGACACACTACTAAGGGTTAAAAATGTTTAATAATGCATATATAGTGCTATAAGTACACTGTAGGTAGTAAGATAAATGATCTATTTTATGTTGGTTGACCCCCATTTCACCTCTGTGTTCAGCTAATAGCTCATGCTCATGTCTGCAGAAGTTGTATAGTCATGCTGCCTTGTAGAAATGTAACCACCTGCAGTCACTAAAAGCGTTGGCGGGAATAACCATGACAACACTAGGGTCAAAGTTGAGTACTTAGTTTCTGGGTCTCTTCTAGGAGCGTCTTTCTTCATTGGGGAGCTTGTTTCTCCACTGGAGTTAGTGGGTATTTTCTCGACTGATATCCACCTTCAGGGTATCAGTGTCATCATTAGAAGCTGTCAGAGGTCCGTTCTAATCCTTTCTTCCCTATCTGCATGGGATTTAAAAAAGAAAGAGGAAAAGCTAATCTACTAGGAGAGGTAGCTATGCATGGGACTTGGTTTAGGAACATTATCCTGCCTTGGTCTACTGAGTGGCTGTGACTGATGGAATGGTGTTGTAACCCGAATGCAATCCACTGCCTTGTGTATACCAACTTGCCAAGGAAAGTAAGAGGCCTAAGATGATATTTGCGAAAAGTTAACCCTATGTCTCCTGCCTGCTTATTCTGCACCATACACCAAGGGCACCTCACACACCATCTACTGCAGGCAGTCGAGAGAGAGACCGACACTGATAGAGTGTGCCCTGGGGGATTACTACAATCATCCTCAGTGCAGACCCCCTCTTCACTGTGGCCAGGTGCTAGTGCAGCATGAGCGGTGTGGTTGATAGAGCGTTAGCCGCTGTGACCAGAGTATTAGTCTCTTTAAGGGCTACCTCTGCTTATGGTCTTCTCATCTGCTCCCCCTGTGCTCCGCGACACCACACATTGCACTGCTGGGTCAGTGGTGTTATATCATGGCACGGCAGAAGTGTGTAAGCAGAGGTGTCTGGGAGGCTGCGGTGCCTCATGAAGAAGCCTAAGACACCCCACTGTTTGGGAAGCTAGACAATGCAGGTTGGAATTCAAAACCTGTACTTACCAGGGATACAGCAATACTTGTGTTAAAAACCAACCCTCATTGTCAAGTACACATATCTGAGACATACGCATGTAGAATGAAGCCACAATGCTAATGACCTAATTTTAGTATTGTAATTCAAAGAGATTTTATTTCCACAGACATGAATTGTTCCAGTCATGGTCAGCTGCCTGTATAGATGTAATGTCCAGACACTTCTGCTGTGGAATATCTGCCTTAGCCAAATTCTTGAATTCACTTTTGTCAAACTAGAGTATAATTGCTTTATATTCTCAGCTCAGACATCCAAACACATTTTGAGCACCCTGCACTAAGATCTCCCAGCTGGGATGCTTAAATATGGAGCTACAAACACAATCCAATATCAGCAGCACACTACTAGCACTAAAAACAATCAAAAAGAACATAGGAATTTTTGGAAAAGCATTTCTGCTACTTTGAATACATGGAAAATTGTGAGCTTCTTAGTTTACATTTTTGATCAAAACTGTGTAAGCCCACCTGCCATTGGCAAGGCGACCTCAATACAGGTGGAACCTTCTCTTTTATTACCTCTCTTGGTGTCTGTTCAGACCTCCACATTTCAGGGAGAGTAGATTCCATTTACAAGCTACCCGGCATTTTAAAAAAAAAAAACCTGTGCAGATGGGCGGAGTGCAAAAAACCATAGAGGGGGCAGCCACTCCCCCATACAAACAGTCTAGAAAACAACATTTGGCCTGCAAATCCAAAACCTTTTTTGAAAAAAAAAAAAAATGAACATAGCTGCACACTGGTGTGGCAGTAACATACAAACACAATCCAAATCTCAGTAGCACTCTACTAGCACTAAATACAATCAAAAAGAACATAGACATTTTTGGAAAATTGGGGACAGGGTGGGCTTAAAAAAAACCCTGATATCCAGCTTCACTTCCAGGTTATCGTCCTGACACAGAGGAGAGGCTCACACTTCATTCACTTACAATGAAGCCCAAGCCTCCCCAGTGCATCAAAGCAAGAATCCAGGGAACAGCTAGGTAAATATCAAGTTTTTTTTTTTTTTTTTAAATTCTCAGTCTGACCCCAGTTTTGTGGAATTTTTTTTAATAGACAACCACTTCAAGCAGGACTGGGATAAGGTATTCTAGTGTCCCAGGCACATAAAGCATACTGCACCCCCTTTTCTGCCTGGGATGAAGTGGCCCCTAGGAGGTCACCTACCCTTGCTTACCCATCAGCCTGGCCCTGCCTTTAAGCCATGGTCCCAGGATGGCCCATGAATTTAATTACTGAGAGAGAATACATTCTGATAAAATTGCTGTGTCTGAAAGGGGTCGGCCAATTTGTATAAAAGAAATAAAAGGAAGCTCCTGGTGACCATTGAAGAAAAGTCTATAGTCCTCTTTCTTCGGTCCTCCGTTCCAGAGCTGGGTCTGTCTTCTTCCAGACGGGCAACTTACCTCTATATCAGTCACATGCTACTCATTTACATCACCGTTCGGGAGAAGACGGTGGTAAGCAGAAGACCAGAGAGACCCAGCACTGGGACGGAGCAGCGGAGACAGGGATGTCATTTTTTTCTAATATGGGGCCCAGAGCCTTACTATTTTATTTCTTTATACAAAGCAGACAACCCTTTTAAAGGTGTAAAATTACATTTTTTTTTTTTTTTTTTAGAAAAGGAAGTCTTCTCCTGTGACTATAGAGCTTGGTCAACTGATAGGAAGATCTATTACTGTCTGGGTAAGAGATGGCAGTAGAATGCACTGCGGGAAAAGGGCAAGCCAGCAAAGGCTTGTTTTTGGAGGAGATTGAGGAACATGACAAAGAGTTAAAGGTGCAGACTTGCACCCAAATTCCACTGAAGCATCTGTGAGATACTGGAAAAACATATCCCACCCTTATTATTATCTCGCAGTTTACAAGACTGATACAATCTGCCTGCTAATATCCTGGCTCTAGGTGCCATAGGATAACTTCAAAGATCTTGTGGAGTCTAAGGGCGACATATCTGAAAATTGGCGTCGCTGCGGCAGATTTTAGGCATATTTCATCAGTGTAAGGTGCACCTGAAAGTACGATATCTTAAAAAATCTGGTATACCTTGCACAATAAACTTAATGCGCCTAAAAAGGCGCATTGTGCAATTGCGGCGCTTAGTGTATCATTGCTAGTGTATGAAATGCGCCTCAATAGGCACATAGCGTTATGGAGGTGCACAGCGAATCATCACTACTATATGTCATGCACCTTTTTAGGCGCATTACAATGTGTCGTGCCCGGCGTATAATGCACCTAGTTTTGGTATGTTACGTTTCATTTAGATCGAGAATATGGCATGAGGAGTATTTTTGGCGCAGAATAGACCAAAAAAAGGCGCTTGCGTATTGGGACATCGCCCTAAGTCTCGATAGGTCAAAGCCAGTACGAGAAAGACCAACCCAGCTTTAGGCAGAAGGTTTTAATATTATGGCTGCTACATTACGATGGTTACCATCGCTTTCTTAGAATTATACCACATTGTAATTCCATAGTGACTGTAAAAGTCCACACTAATTCAATGTCTTCAGCAGTGTAATTGATAAGAAAGGAACCAGTATTTATAATGATCTTACTGGTGGCACTGGCAGTAATAAGCCACAAAATCATCCAGACTGCACTCTTTTTAAAACTATAGGTGGTCAGAATAATGTGACCATCAGACTGCAGGGAAAAGAGGCCGCAAAAAATATGGAAGAGCTTATTGTTGTGGCTTATGGGTTATGTTTAATAAAAATCCACATTAGCTTACCCTGGATGTATGTGCACGGTGTATTGCATTATGAGTAATTCAGTTAGAAGACCTAGAGAAATGGTTTCAGTTGTTGTAGTTCCTTGATAGCATGTCTTTATTAACTGGAAGATGAGTGAAGGATGGAGGAGGTTAGATTGGCTGTCTCCAGAGCCCACAGCATAGCTCGTATATGTACAGTGGGTACAGAAAGTATTCAGACCCCCTCACATCTTTCACTCCTAGTTTCAGAGCAGCCATTCGGGCAGATCAAACAAAGTGCATTGTTTGGCTCACTCATGTACACACTGCACCCCGTATTGAAAGAGAAAAACCAGAAATGTCGATATTTTTTTGCAAATTTATTAAACACGATAAAATGAAATATCACATGGTGTTAAGTACTCCGACCCTTTGCTCAGTATTGAGTAGAAGCACCCTTTTGAGCTAGTACGGCCATGAGTCTTGTTGGGAATGACGCAACAAGTTTTTCACACCTGGATTTGGGGATCCTCTGCCATTCTTCCTTGCAGATCCTCTCCAGTTCCCTCGCCATTTTCAAGTCTCTCCAGAGATGCTCTACTGGGTTTAGGTCATACATGCCAACTCTCCCGCTTTTGGCGGGGGTCCCGCTAATGGGGGTCCCCCCCGCCACCCCGGCAGAGTTGGCGAACCTCCCGCCGGCAGCAGGCAGCGGAGGTTCTTTAAATGGCCGCGGCGCCAGAGTAGGGCCGCTCTTACAGGCGGGTAAAGTGGCCGCAGCGGCCTCTCACCCGCCCGGCGAGTTTCACTGTCTTGTGTGGCCGCAGCTGCCGTACAGGGAGGAGGCAGGAGGGATCGTTCCCCTCCTCCCTTCTCCCCTGTATGTACAGCGCCGGTGTGCGCGGTGTACATACAGATCAGCGTTGCAGGGGGAGTGATGCGCGGCTGCACTCACTCCCCCTGCGACGCTGAGTCGGTCGGCCGGGAGATGTCCGGAGCTGGCCGCGCTGCAGGGAGCCTGGTGAGGTAAGTGACTTTTATTATTTTATTTTCATTAGCTAAAGGGGGGGGATCTACCTGGCTAACAAAGGGGGGAATCTACCTGGCTAACAAAGGGGGTATCTACCTGGCTACAGAGGGGGATCTACCTGGCTACAGAGGGGGCATCTACCTCGCTGTACGGGGCACTACCTGGGTATGGGGGGGCTACTACCTGGCTTTCTTCCAAAGCCGTTATGCAGTTAGGTGAAGTGGGTGTGGCTTTTTGAAGGGGTGTGGCACACCAACAAGATGGGCGTGTCCATGCAAATGTTTCCCCGCGCCGCGCTACGCGCGCCGCCCTCTTCAATCTCCTACTTTTCCACTTTCAAAAGTTGACAACTATGGTTTAAGTCAGGGCTCTGGCTGGACCGGTCAAGAATGGTCACAGAGTTGTTCTGAAGCCACTGCTTTGTTATTTTAGCTGTGTGCCTAGGGTCGTTGTTTTGTTGGAAGATAGACCTTCGGCCCAGTCTGGGGTCCAGAGCACCGTGGAAGAGGTTTTCATGCAGGATATCTCTGTACTCAGCCGCATTCATCTTTCCTTCAATTACAACCGCTCGTCCCGTCTCTGCAGCTAAAAAACACCCCCATAGCATGATGCCGCCACCGCCACTGTTTCACTGTTGGGATTGTATTGGGCAGGTGATGAGCAGTGCCTGGCTTTCTCCACACATAGTACCGCTTAGAATTAACACCACAAAGGTCAATCTTCGTCTCATCAGACCAGAGAATCTTATTTCTCATAGCCCGGGAGTCCTTCCTGTATTTTTTTGCAAACCGTATGCGGGCTTTCATACGTCTTGCACCGAGGAGAGGCTTCTGTCTGTGGCACACTGTGCCATAAAGCCCCGACTGGTGGAGGGCTGCAGCGATAGTTGACTTTGTGGAACGTTCTCCCATCTCCCCGCTGCCTCTCTGGGGCTCAGCCACAGTGATCTTGGGGTTCTTCACCAGTATTTTCAACCTTTGTAAACCAGAGACTTGAGTATTGGCTCCAATTATAAATCTTATATATTCACGTTTGCAATGCCTAGGTTGGTGAATATATGTTCTGGCTACTATAAGGAGTAAAACAGAATCATGTCCTGCAAAAGTGTCCTCTGTATATAATTTACGGTAGCCATCTTTCTGACCTATGAAGCAGAAATAGGATATATAACCAGTGTTGTAGGATCTGTCTATAGTCCTCGGCAGGATCTCTCACTGATCCAATCAGCAGAGGCCTGTTATTCTTTATTTTATCCCTGTTTTTGCACAATTTAGGCTGCGTTCCCATGGCAAAGACTAAATGCAAGTTGGGTTTCCCAACCGGTATTTGGTCTTTTTTGGCACGCAGGGGGATGGCTTTTCTCTGTGGTTTGTGGATTTTAGCCCTCCCCTTCTCACCCTCATGTTCATGTTCTGTCCATAAACCGACGGCGGTGTCGAAAACCAACCGGCAGAAAATCCGTTCAGTGGATTTTCTATTGAAGTCTATGGGGAAACGTTACTCATTGGTTTTCAGATGGTTTCTAGAAGTGCAAACCGTCTGATAAACCAACCAAAGCACCCTGTAGTGGGAACAAGCCCTTATGTAGAAATTCTGTTCTTTCTTTTCTATAATTAAGCACTGAACCTTTGCATATTAAAGCCAAAAACGTTATTAGTTGTTCCATGCTGTCCGAAAGCACCTGTTGGACTGCTAGAGTGCAGCAGGTACCAGGCAGTACGGTGTGTGTGGTGTTGGGACTTACCACTTATATAAAATAAATGGTGGTAGCATTAGTGTTCCTGGGTGTGTGGGCTGTATGTCACGCATGCTAAAACTGAGCACAACATGTACCCCAGTGTGAGACTGAGCTGTGGAATAAGGCTATCCTGATCATCTTATTCATGTTGCCTGTGTCTCAATAGAGTGGTGGCTGTGGTGGGATCTCAGATCGTCTCATACTCTCGTCTGTCCATGACAAGGATCATTTGGTCATACACCCCCTGATCATTGCCCTGTAAAAATGAAAGTGAATGAGCGCTAATAGATGTCCTGCATCAGCACTTACTGGGGGCAAAAGTAAACGTCTACTTTTCACATTAAAGGGGTTGTCTCACTACATCGATTCATCTTACCTCAGTCCTGTTTTCTTGGTTACACTTTGAATTCAGGGGCCTGTTTACTGGCTTCCACTAGGCTGCAGTAGAAGCCAGGTCTGTAGCTATAGCAACCAGTGCTGACAGCCTATCAGGAGAGAGAGAACAGGTCTGTAGCTATAGCAACCAGTGCTGACAGCCTATCAGGAGAGAGAGAACAGGTCTGTAGCTATAGCAACCAGTGCTGACAGCCTATCAGGAGAGAGAGACAGGTCTGTAGCACAGGTCTGTAGCTATAGCGACCAGAAGAGCTGATGCAGCCCATACAAGAGGGAATATCTAGGAATAGGTAGGATACTGTTAATGGACAAATATTATAAAGTGACTTGTTTTTGCAAGATCTTTAACATAAAAAGCAAATCCCTGTAGTGAGACAATATATAGATAAAGTATCAGGAGAACAAATCCTAAAGAGTAATCCATGTTTTCCATTCTTCTTCCTATCATTACAGCATGACGGAAAACCATACTGTCACAAGCCTTGTTATGCTTCATTATATGGACCAAAAGGTAAGATTAGAAGTGTATTTCACCCAGAGTTATTTTATTAGGGCGATAGATAACCAGACAGTACTGGTAACATGTCAGCTAATTGCAGATACATTGGCCTTTATTAACTATATGGAGATGTACCTGACATGTAACCCTAGTAGACTGTAAGCTCTTGGGAGCAGGGCCCTCACACCTTGTGTCTGATCTGTAAGTAGCTTTTTACTGTGTAATGTTTGTTTTTTTTGTCTGTACTTATATCCTCTAAATTGTGCAGTGCTGTGGAATATGTTGGCGCTATATATATAGATTATTATTAATAAAAGCTACTGTACATATTGTATTTTGTTTTTTAATTTGTCTGCTCTTTATTTATTTTTGCACAATATTTAAAGGGTTGTTTCCATCACAGACATTCATTTCATATCGACAGGGTATGTCCTAAATATCTGATGGGTGTGCGTCCCACCTTTCATACCCCCATACTTCTCTGTGCAGAATCGAGAGGTGGCAAACCTCCATAGAAGAGAGTGGAGAGAGCTGCACATGCGCCGCCACCTTTGCATTCTGCACAGAGGGGTTTAGGGGTCAGTTTTTGAGACAGGTTCTGGTCCCAGAGGTGGGACCTGAACCTATAGATTATTTTTGACCTCTCCCGTCGATAGAACATAAATGTCTTGGATGGGAGTACCCCTTTACTGATGAAACCAGCACTGACTGTTCATTAAAGGGGTTTTGCCACAATCACATTTCATACCTCCTGTATCCAGCTCTTCAGCTCTGTGTGCTCAGAAGGGGTCATGTGTGATTTGTTTGAATTGCCTATCATGTGACCCAGCAGGATGACATCACCATACCTTTCCTCTCTCTAGTCAAAGAAAGGTCTGTTTATGTGTAAAACTGTAAGTAGCTACATCGTAGCTCAGAGGTAAAGTTTTTGCCTTCAGGCACAAGGGTCCTCGGTTCAAATCCCTGCAGGAACTTAACCTGTGTTTTTTTTCTCTTTATCGATGCACAAACCTTATTGAGGTTTCTTTTTATTTATTTGCACTGTTTGACTTATTACTAAGGAGGACAGAGGACGGGAGTAGAATGACAGCACCCGGGGTTTGAACACTCAGTAGCTGCCTGAGAGGAGAGGTAATGTTTGAGCATGTGTGACCAGGACTGAGTAGGTTTCAGCCCTGGTCGTATCCCTGGAGACGAGCTGTAAACAATGGATCACTAAAGGAGCAGCTAAGACAAAACGATGCAGAATTTTTAATAATGATGAAAATATTTGTTATTTAATCTACAAACTGCCCACATCAATTTTACTTTGTGGCAAAACCCCTTTAAGGAATGAAGGGTCATACATATATAGGGTTTTACTATGTTCTCTGTACACCAGGATTCTTTGGTGTCTTCATCAGTTTCACTGTTGCCAATGTGGAATATTTCAGGTGTTAATATTGGAGGTGCCGGATCTTACATCTACAGAAAGCCAAGTGAAGACAAACCAACCTCTCCTACTGAAGTAGCCCCAAAGGTTGAAGAGAGGAAAGTTAGTGCAGCCCCAAAGACTCTCAACAAAGGTGAGATACAAAGAAAGGGACCTAGTCAAGGTTTACCTGTACATGACCAACGTAAAGATTGCCAAGCACACAAGATGGCCGCTGACGTAACTCCTGTGTTACCGAAAGCAATCCTATTTGAGCTTCTCATAAACATGGACATTCAACTTGGCTGAACATGAGTTTCTGCCTGACATCTGAGGCAGCGGATTATCTCCCAAGTGGAAAAAAATGAAGCATGTGAAAATATTTCTCTCTTTCCGGTTATAGAAAAAAGAATATTCCAGTGTTTTATCCAACACAACCAGATACATTTAAAGTGAACTTGTCAGGTGGTTTATGCTGCCCTATCTGATAGCAGGATGTGAGAAAGCTCTGTGATATATAGGGTTATATGATAGAGGAGCTGAGCTGTGTGATATATAGGGTTATATGATAGAGGAGCTGAGCTGTGTGATATATAGGGTTATATGATAGAGGAGAGGAGCTGAGCTCTGTGATATATAGGGCTATATAATAAGGAGAGGAGCTGAGCTCTGTGATATATAGGGTTATATGATAGAGGAGCTGAGCTCTGTGATATATAGGGTTATATGATAGAGGAAAGAAGCTGAGCTCTGTGATATATAGGGTTATATGATAGAGGAGCTGAGCTCTGTGATATATAGGGTTATATGATAGAGGAAAGAAGCTGAGCTCTGTGATATATAGGGTTATATGATAGAGGAGAGGAGCTGAGCTCTGTGATATATAGGGTTATATGATAGAGGGAGAGAAGCTGAGCTCTGTGATATATAGGGTTATATGATAGAGGGAGAGAAGCTGAGCTCTGATATATAGGGTTATATGATAGAGGGAGAGAAGCTGAGCTCTGTGATATATAGGGTTATATGATAGAGGAGAGAAGCTGAGCTCTGTGATATATAGGGTTATATGACAGAGGAGAGGAGCTGAGCTCTGTGATATATAGGGTTATATGATAGAGGAGCTGAGCTCTGTGATATATAGGGTTATATGATAGAGGAGAGAAGCTGAGCTCTGTGATATATAGGGTTATATGAGAGAGGGAGAGAAGCTGAGCTCTGTGATATATAGGGTTATATGATAGAGGGAGAGAAGCTGAGCTCTGTGATATATAGGGTTATATGATAGAGGAAAGAAGCTGAGCTCTGTGATATATAGGGTTATATGACAGAGGAGAGGAGCTGAGCTCTGTGATATATAGGGTTATATGATAGAGGGAGAGGAGCTGAGCTCTGTGATATATAGAGGTTATATGATAGAGGAGAGAAGCTGAGCTCTGTGATATATAGGGTTATATGACAGAGGGAGAGAAGCTGAGCTCTGTGATATATAGGGTTATATGATAGATGGAGAGAAGCTGAGCTCTGATATATAGGAGTATATGATAGAGGGAGAGGAGGTGAGCTCTGTGATATATAGGGTTATATGATAGAGGAAAGAAGCTGAGCTCTGTGATATATAGGGTTATATGATAGAGAGAAGCTGAGCTCTGTGATATATAGGGTTATATGATAGAGGAGAGGAGCTGAGCTCTGTGATATATAAGGTTATATGATAGAGGGAGAGAAGCTGAGCTCTGTGATATATAGGGTTATGTGATAGATGGAGAGGAGCTGAGCTCTGTGATATATAGGGTTATATGATAGAGGAGAGAAGCTGAGCTCTGTTATATATAGGGTTATATGATAGAGGAGAGAAGCTGAGCTCTGTGATATATAGGGTTATATGATAGAGGGAGAGAAGCTGAGCTCTGTGATATATAGGGTTATATGATAGATGGAGAGGAGCTGAGCTCTGTGATATATAGGGTTATATGATAGAGGAGCTGAGCTCTGTGATATATAGGGTTATATCAGGCATCCTCAAACTGCGGCCCTCCAGCTGTTGGGAAACTACAGCTCCCATCATTCCCACTGTTATAGATTATACAAATGCATGATGGGAATTGTAGTTTCCCAACAGCTGGAGGGCCGCAGTTTGAGGATGCCTGGGTTATATGATGGAGGAGAGAAGCTGAGCTCTGTGATTTCCTGCCTCAGATAGGGCACCATAACGAAGTAGTTGGTGGCATATGTGTTAGGGGGAAGTATACATGGCTACCCCTTATTTTATAGTGGTGCATGCTCATGTGGCCTGGATAGCCCTCAAGCAAGATGGTAGGGAGTGAGACTTGTAGATCCCCGATAATATACAGAATACACCCAGGGGCGTAACTTGAGAAGTTAGGGCCCTAAAGCAAACTTTTGGATGCCCCCCACCACCTCCCTGACCACAAACATTTACCAGGACATGCTGTTAGATAATGTAGATAATACAAGGGGCAAATACCTCACCATAGATATCACCATCATACTGCTACCAAACTAATCCCACTATACCAAGACAGACATTACCAAACGCTATTACATAAGGACCTGATTATACGCCAGAAACATGCCCCACAAAGTGACTGAATAATACCCTTCACTATTACTGATCAGTATACAAAGACCAATAGTACCGCCATTTTAGTGACCTTTAATAGTGGTATATACTAGTGTACACAGGCTCTGAGACTGTATATAACCACCATAAAGTGACCATACGTTGTAGACACCAGTGTACACAGGCTCTGCAGACTGTAATTACCTTCCCATACAGTGACCATATGTGGTAGAGACAGTGTTCACAGGCTTGCAGACTGTATATTACCTCCATACAGTGCCCATATAGGGGTTTAGACACCAGTGTACACAGGCTCTGCAGACTGTATATTACCTCCATACAGTGACCTATAGTGGTAGGACCAGTGTTCACGGGCTCTGCAGACTGTATATTACCTCCATACAGTGACCATATAGTGGTAGACCCCAGTGTACACAGGCTCTGCAGACTGTATATTACCCCCTTTACAAGTGACCATATAGGGGGTAGACACCAGTGACACAGGCTCTGCAGACTTTTATATTACCCCCATACAGTGCCCATATAGTGGTAGATACCAGTGTTCACGGGCTCTGCAGACTGTATATTACCTCCCTACAGTGACCATATAGTGGTAGACACCAGTGTACACAGGCTCCTGCAGACTGTATATTACCTCCATACAGTGACCATATAGTGGTAGACACCAGTGTACACAGGCTCTGCAGACTGTAAATTACCTCCTACAGTGCCCATTTTAGTGGTAAAACACCCGTGTACACAGACTCTGCAGACATAAGTGATTAAAGTGTAGTTACATCTTGTGACTCACCGGTGACGTTTCTCGTGACTTTCCCTTTCGTTCTGCATCCGGTCCAGTCCGCCATCATGATGACGTCTCCCAGCCCACTTGTCCTGCAATTTTGACACAAATATCTTAGAATCCTGACTTTTCCAGCACCTCACTCCCTGCCCTCCCTGGTTATATGGGGTCCATTTAGGCAGGCAGGGTTTACATAGGCTATAGGGGGCCCCAGATAGGCCAGGTTTAGGTAGGCAATAGAGTCCCCATATAGGCAGGCAGGGTTTAGTTAGCTATAGGGAGCCATACAGGTAGACAGGGGTTAGGTGGGCTATAGGGGCATATAGGGAGGGCAGGTTTTAGGTAGATAAATAGGCCCCATATAAGTAGACAGGCAGGTAAGCTTTAGGGGGCTATAGGGGCTACATAGGCAGACAGGCTTCACAGGAGCTATAGGGCTATTCAGGAAGGCAGACAGAGAGCTATATAGGCAGGCTTTAGGGGGTTATATAAGCAGGCTTTAGGGGGCTATGTAGGCAGACTGGAGGACTATGTAGGCATGCTGGAGGACTATGTAGGCAGGCTGGGGGACTATGTAGGCAGGCTGGGGGGTATATAGACAGGCTGGGGGGCTATGCAGGCAGGCTGGGGGGTATATAGACAGGCAGGGGGCTATACAGGCAGGGCGGGGGGTATATAGGCAGGCATGGGGGGGCTATAATTTTACAGGCAGGCTAGGTGGGCAATATACAGGCAGGCTGGGTGGGCTATATATACAGGAAGGCAGGCAGGGTGGGCTATATATACAGGCAGGCTGGGTGGGCTATATACACGGCAGGCAGGGTGGGCTATATATACAGGCAGGCAGGCTGGGTGGGCTATATGGGCAGGCTGGGTGGGCTATATGGGCAGGCTGGGTGGGCTATATACAGGCAGGCTAGGTGGGCTATATGCAGGCTGGGTGGGTGGGTGGGCTTTATACAGGCAGGCTGGGTGGGCTATATACAGGCAGGCTGGCTGGGTGGGCTATATACAGGCTGGCTGGGTGGGCTATATACAGGCAGGCTGGCTGGGTGGGCTATATACAGGCAGGCAGGGCAGGCAAAACAAGAAATAGGTTACTTACCTCGGCCCACGCTCCCCCGATGTGCCGCGCTGCAGCCTCTCTGCTCAGTGCCGGCGGCGCGATCATGTGACGTAATCGCGCCGCCCACGTGATCACCGAGAGCCGGCGCCTGCTGTCAGGAAGAGTAGCAGAGCCGAGCGCCGGGCAGCGCTGTCTCTGAACGCTCGGGCTGGTGGGCCCGGGCGTTCAGAGGCAGCATGCGCCGGGCCCCTCAGCTCCGCGCCTGCCACAGTGAACTGTTAAGTTCCCTGCCGGCGGGCCCAGGAGCAGCATTACCGGGGTAGCGGATATAATAGCAGCTGCCTCGGGGCCCCCTTAGCGCACGGGCCCCGGGGCAGCTGCTACGTCTGCTACCCCGGTAGTTACGCCATTGAATACACCTGTACAGCTGCCGACAGCCAAGTTCTTTTCCATTTTTGCAAGTATAGCTTTATCCAGAGTGAGTTGACGAGAGATCTCCGATAACATTCTCACACTCGGCCCATTGGCTTTGTTAGTGATTTGCGGCCAGCTGACCAAGGCTCTATGTCTTGGGGAAAACAGTCTCTTAAGTAACTTGCTGTTCTTGCTCCATACAGTGCCCTCCCCTCATTCACTAGAATTCCTTGCAGTGCAGGCTATTGTGATATGGAGAACAGCTTGCAATTGTTAATTCAGAAATCACACACTAACGGCCAAACTACTGATCATGGTGACCCACAAAGGCGGGTATCAGGTTAATTTCTCCTAATGCCAAGGCGTGCTAAGCACTGGAGCTGCCCCGGCAGCAGATTTACAAGAGTTTAAGGGTTTAATTTTACTTTTTCAATTTTTTTGTGCAAAAGGATGGATTTGGTCTTAACTGTCTCTGTGCTGATTCGGACTAGTCTTGTAAGTGTGCAGTGCACTGATAAGTCACTTGCGTACAGCTTTAAGCAGAACCAGAGCAATGTTTCAGCGCAGTGATATTTTAAAGTTTAATTAGCTCGATGTGTGCATCACTCAAGGCTTCAGGCGAGCCCTACAGCCGAATCCTTCTTGTGGATGCTCTATAAAAAATATTTGAAAATACCTATATAGATTGCAGCAGAGCAAATACCAGCTCCCTCCTGCGATCTATACTATAGCCTAGGATCATGCATAGATGGAAATGGCTGAGAGTACTTGCATGAGACATGCCTGCACAGTGCTGAGGATGAGAAATGCTCCAGGGCTTCTGCGCATGTCCTTGATCATTTCTCATTCTATACTATGAGGACAGAAGATGGGCGCGTGCGCAAAAACCAGTGCTCCAGGCATAGACTACGTCAGTGGGATGCAATGAGCAGTGGTTGGTCACCCTCAAAATACAGTGTACACTAGAAGAGGTTAAAATAAGCATGACTATCAGATGAAGAAGATTGAGCTTCGGCTTTGACCCTCCCAACATACCCCTCAAACATCATTTTATGGTGGAAAAAGGCCATAGCAGCAATTTATAATTATTTCCATAACAATGCAAATTTAATGAATAGAACACGTACAAATACATCCCATATAATGAGAGCAGTGGATTACCGTAATTACTCCGACGGATTGGCGCCGTACTGCAGCGCAAATCCGGCGCGGAGTACGGCGCCAACCCGCGGACAAATAAGCCGTGTGAACGGGGCCTAAGACTACCTAGTAGTGTCTGCAATGAGAATCCATACATTCACAGTAGCCCCAGTTTAGGAACAGCTCCTATATTATATGATGGAACTACATAGATGACAGTCCTTTTAATATGAAGACATTTTAAGACTTATCAATTTAGAAACCGGATATACGCACCAGGAGCACTGGGAGGTTATGTCCATCTCAAGCCTACGGAGCCAGGCTCAGAAGATTTAGTACTGCTGAACTGAAATCCGTAACAAGCAGTTAATACAGCTGTTCCTCTGATATATTGCTTTAGAAAGACATCTGCTCCTATTCCCTCCTACTCTCAGGATAGTTTGCAGCTAATGATGGACCGGGCCTGTGCAGCGTTAGTCACTAATTTATTTAACTGTTGTCTCTTTCAGCTTCAAGTATAACAACTTTTACAGGAGAACCCAACTTGTGTCCTCGCTGTGAAAAGAAAGTCTTTTTTGGTAAGATATTCTATAGATAACAGATAAACCTGTAATGTTAACAACAGGGGGTGTTTCCATCTCACACATTGATGGCATATTAATAGGATATTCCATCAAAGTGTGATAGGTCCCAGAGGTGGGGCCCGCACCTATCTGGATGATGGACCCACAAGTGTCTTCTTCAGAACGGAAAGGAGGTCATGCTTGCACGCAGCTCTCCATTCTGTTTTATGGGAGTTCCGAACCGAACCCAGCACTCTGTTCTGAATGGAGACTTTTTGGGGTCTTGTACCCAATATAGATACGGGTTCCAGAGGGGGGGACCTGCACCTATCACACATGGATGGCATATCCTGTTGTGGCCAGAGTTGGTCTCTCCACATTGATGTATCCAGTCAATCCAGCTATGTCAGCAGTGTATTATGACCAGATAGGATGACTGACCCCAATATAGAGCTTATTGCATGCTCAGTAGTGATTGCTGGACGTCTCAATGAACAGTAAACTAAAAATACAGCACCAAAACCCATAGCAACATCAAATTCATGAAAGGTTTCTGGTGCATTTGGAGGAGAGCTGCCTCCACTTTGGTCTTTGTACTCCACCCATCTTTCCTGATCTCCTTATCAGTGTGAATTGGAGCCTGTTGCCTTGATGGAGGCTTTGGCCTAAGGCAATCTTCACACGGCTTATTCACGCTGTAATTGTGGGACGGATTTCGCCCCGCAATTACGGCTGTCGTGCAGCAGTGGCGGCAGCTCGCCGGCCACATAGACATCCATTATCAACGGCACGTATCCCGCCAGGATAATGTGCATGTCGCCGAGCGGGGAGGGGAGACGGAATCCATAGTTCTCTATGAGAACTGTGGATTACCGTAATGACAGGGACGGATTTCAGCCGTATTGGATCACAGTACGGCTGAGATCCATCCCAGAATCAGCCGTGTGAAAGAGGCCTAAGGCAATGTTCACACGGTTTATTGCCGACGTAATTGTGGGGATGGATTTCGCCCGCAATTACGCCGTCTCCGTGCAGCGAGGGCGGGGAGGGAAGGGCGGCTGCTCGCTGGCCCCATAGACATCCATTATCCACCGCACGTACACGCCGGGATAATGTGCATGTGCATGGGAGGAGAGACGGAATCCATAGTTCTCTATGAGAACTGTGGATTACTGTAATGCCTGGGACGGATTTCAGCCGTATTGGAGCGCAAATACGGCACGCAATACGGCTGAAATCCGTCCCAGAATCCGCCGTGTGAACGAGGCCTAACAGTGAGGTATATCTATAGTTAGGGAGCCGCCTGATGATGTTACCTAATGTTACGGTAGGTGGGCTTACACAACTTGATCAATTTGTGCACTAAAAACCTCCATTTTATTCTTGTAGAAAAGCGAGCAGTGATGTAATTTAAATGTTTCATGAATTTAATGTTCTTATACGTTTCAGTGCCAGCTGACGCTGCTGTATTTTTCGTTTTTTTGGGAATCGGTATTGCAGCCCTAGTGGCTGGTGCCAGTGTCGATGTTAGTTGTAACAATGGAAGTGTTGGCTGATTTTGGACATCTCAGTAAATACAGATCCCTAGAAAGGTTTCTCAGCCCACTGATCTGCCATGTAATCTGGCTAAGAAGGTGCGCTTGTCCCCTCAATAGCTGTATGGCTGAATACTTTAGGGAATGTGCATGTAATTTGAAAGGTGAGAGAAGAATAGACTGTAGCTAGACACCTCTGGCAGAGGCTTATCTACTGGGAAAACAAAATGACCAGGCATTGAAATCCAACATGCCCGATCCTTCTTTGGTTGAAGCCAAAAATAAAAATCACAGAAAAATGGGACAATATTTACTTAGAAACACAGACACAGGGCAATACCTGCAGCTCAATGGCTGGACAATAGACTAAACCCAGTAGGAGGCAGTATAAGCCTTGATGCGACCTGGGAGAAATCTTGCAGGTGCAAAAGCCCCCCTATTGGATGGGTGTGTGAGCAACTGTTCATCAGTGAGCTGCACCTGCTGAATTTCTCCCAGGCAGCATCGGGGCTTATTTGATCTTTAAAGGGGTTGTCTCACTACAAGGATTGCTTTTTATATTAAAGATCTTGCAAAAACAAGTCACTTTGCAATAAATGTCCATTAACAGTGTCCTACCTATTCCAAGATATCCACTATTGTATGAGCTGCATCAGCTCCTTAGGTTGCTATAGCTACAGACCTGTTCAATCTCTCATGACAGGCTGCCAGCACTGGTTGCTATAGCTACAGACCTGGCTTCTACTGCAGCCTAGTGGAAGCCAGTAAACACACCCCTGAATTCAAAATGAAAAGAAGAAAAAAAAGACTGAGGTGAGAGGAATCAATGTAGTGAGACAGCCCCTCTAAGTATAGGCTTGTGTCTGTGTCTTTTGAGAGTTGCAAAACCTCCATATATGTTAGACAGTGTGCCAGTCCCCCCGAAATGGGTGTGTTTAGGCAATTTTACCTTATATGTATGGGGGGCTTTAGAGTATAAAGTGTAGTAATTGATGAGCTCCACATCCGGTGCAGAACAAGGCAACTTCGAAAAGAGTTATTAAAAAAAATCTATACATATATATGCACAAAAATACCAACAGATTACCAGCAAAAGCAATGTATAGTTGGAGAAGGCAGCTCAGCCTACGCATTTCGAGCAAAAGTTCTTTCTCATGGCTTGAGTATGTCCAGTTCTTAAAGGGGTTATCTCACAATAAACATTTAGGACTTATCTATAGGATATGTCATCAATGTCTGATAGGTGCGAGTCCCACCTCTGCGACCCGCTATCTCAGGAAAGAGCCCTGAAACGTCTCCATTTTGAGCAGAGAGGTGGTCAGAACTCTACCATTCAAAATCAATGGGAGTTTTAAGTAATGTCTATGGTGGGAATACCCCTTTAAACAATTTACTCAGACTGCTGTTTACCATAACACCAACTGAGGGTATCTTCACATGGCTTAATAGTACGAGCCGCAATACGCTGTTTGTTTAGGAACCACGCGCTGATCAGCGTGTACTTCCAAAGCATGGGGGGGGACGGCCGCATTGACATGCAGTGTCAGCGGCGCTAACAATTGACATCGTATTGTACGCGCGGGGAGACGACGCATAATCCATAGCTCTATGAGAGCTAAATAAAGCGCAATACGCAGCAAAATTCGCACCGAATTGCGTGGCAATTTAAGCCCTGTGAACATACCCTAAGTGCACCCTAGATTAGGCCATATTTATCTCCCCATCTATCGTCTAGATTCTTCAGCTTCCAATTCACTCCTTTCCTCTGTAGTTCTAAATACACAGTGCCCTTCTGTGACCCCTCTTAGACTCTCTTGTGCACCCTTTGGGAAAATAGAATAACTGCCCTAATAAGGACAAACCCAACTGGAACCGGTCTCTGTAATCTGGTTTTACTCTGAATGATTCCCCAGCATATTTCATTTGATTCTTTCAGACTTTCCTCATTTAATAGTCTGTGTAGTTACAAGCAGTGAGAGGGGTGTAGGCGAAGGATCTCTGCGTAACCACTAATTGCTCAGTAGTCTGGCGAGAGCCCCTGTGGGAGTCTTAATGGCAGCTATTTCCTGTTGTCACTTCTGGAAGAAAAGCAAAGAAAGGATCGGATAGAAATAGGAGAAAACTGAATGAAATGTTTAAAAACCTGACAAAAGAACATCACAACTATATACAAGTCCTTGATTCATCCTCTTCTAAGACTAAAATACTGCCTACAATACTGATCGGATGGTTCCTCAGAGTGATTGTGAGGGGTCCTGCAGCCAAGACTCCCATCCCCGGGTGTTAAGATGAGAGAGAATTTAACCACTATAAAGCTTCCATTGCAATAAATCCAAAAAGTTTCATGGGCCAATAGCTAGGACACTGTAGCACCACCTATATATCTTTACGTTTCAGTGGAGGAGCCATGGTGTTTAAGTCTCCACACACCTATATCTCACGAGGAACATTACACCTTCTGAGCTTCGTTTAGAACACTCCAAGTAATTGGTCTGCAAATGAATATCTGGAATAGCATTAATCCCATTCATATTGCAAGGCTCTGTGAGTCGGATGTGATTTCAGGAATGCGACATCCAATATGTGGCGCTGCAGAGTCCTAGCTAAATTCCCATGAGCCTTTTTGAATAAATTTCAGTGGAGCAACTAAGACGTATAAGTCTTCACACACCTACATGGTCGGTCTTACTAAGGGCGCGTCCCCACGGCACAGGACAAATACCGGTCTTTGTGCCGTGCACCCGGCCGCCAGGGGACAGCTTTTCTCTGCGATTAGCGGAGAAAAGCCCTCCCTCCCCCTTCCCAGACGGAAGAATGAACATGTTGAATGTTTTTCGGGCGGCCGGTGGTTTGAAGAACCGCTGGGCATAAAACCCGTGCAGTGGGGACTGCTGCACAGGTTTTCCATAGAGCCCCATGTAAAAGTTTGCGGCTGGTTTTTCAGACGGTTTTCAAAATCGCAAACCATCTGAAAAACCGTCCACAAACCAGTGCCGTGGGGGCATGCCCTTCTGAGGAACGTTACCCCTTTTGATCTTCCATTGAAATTAGTGGTCCATCTATGTAATTTACTGAAAAGCTGGGTACTGTATAGCTCATTATAAAAACTTCTGGCTAGTAGAAGGATCTTATCTACTGTTTACTGTAACAGCCACTTACCTTCCACGTGAAACGGGCATCTGCTGTCGTTTCATACTATGAGAATGAAACTGGGTTTTGGCTGTTTTAATGACAGTAAGTGCGCTACACTATTCTTGCAATCACAAATTCCAGAACTGGCAGAGGAGGCTCCAAAGGCAACCTCAATGAGTCTAACAATCTTGTAAGGCCCCATTCACATTCTGTTTTCGGCCCCCTTTCGAGGGATCCTGAAAAAATGTATCCTGACTGATACCGCACTGGTGCCGTAGACTTCATCCTAATTGGATTACGTTTTTGTGTCCCGTGCCAAGACCATATACATTTGCTAAACAGGGCAAACATAGTCCAATTAAGACTATGATTTACCCTGCAGTGTCTGTGACCCGTCACGTTATCCATTGGAATACATTTTTATGGTATCCCGTATTACGAACGTAAAAAATGCAAGTGGAGCCTAATAAAGTTGCATTCACTGCATGTTCTTGATGTCAATTGTTCTCTTCATTTTAGAAATAAAATTTATTATTTTGTTGTCTGATTTTTTTTTTTTGCAGCAGAGAAAGTGACCTCCCTTGGAAAGGACTGGCATCGACCTTGCCTGAGATGTGAACGGTGCTCAAAAACTCTAACTCCAGGTGGTCATGCTGAGGTGAGAATAGTACCTATAGATCCGTACGTTTACATTTTCCACCACAATTGCTGCTGTGTTGCAAGGATATGTTATCACTTCTCATCATGGGGATCATCTACATTGAGACACACTAAATTCAGTTGTAACAGTCTCAGCTGTGAGAAGATTGGATCAATATATCCATCTCTAGATGTGAACACCAGCAGCCCAACCACTGCGGTGTTTTTGCCCCTGCGAACTGGTAGGACAGATGAAACTTTTTATTGAGACAGAAATGTCCATCAATTAATGAAATAACTAGGTGCTGCTCCTTCAGATATCTGGATAGCCAGCATTCAGGGTGTTTTTCTGTCTTCTGCAGGGCAAGTTCAGGTGCTGTTGGACTTTCTAGTAAATAAACTAGGAGGTGCACTTGGTTGCTGCATAGGTTTTCTAGATGTCAGTCTGTAAAGTTGCTGCTGCAGCTGTAAGTTAGGTGAATATTCAGACTGGCCTTCATCTCCCAGAATAGGGATCCTCCAATTCTCGTCAAAGCCAATCCTACCTGCATATTTACTACGTCACCAAAAAGACCTGATTCCCTTGAATTCAGTTTGTAGTGTAGCTTATGGAGCCCACACTTTTGTCAAACTATCGAAGGTTGAACCTTTGAATGTCGAAAGAGACGGCACTTGACAGTCCATCTATACTCCATCAGGGGCATGAGGACCCTCCCTAGGGGTTTCTGGTTACTTACGTCCCACCAGAAGCACAACCAATGGAGATTAAAGGAAGCACTGAATTCTAAATGAAAATCTGTTTTGCCTTCGTCCCAACAGTAGCACAAATGTCCTCCCCGGGTTTTCCTTATTTGCTTTGTAATAAACACACTGCATCTTCCAGCTATTTGAAAGCGGCAGCACCTATTCAGTTCATGAGCATTTCTGTCCTGAGGCACAAATACCCCATTGGTTGTGCTGCTGGTGGGACATAAAGTCTAATGAAAATCTGTTTTCCCTTAGTCTCAACAGCAGCATCAGTATCCCTTTATTTGCTTTATAATAAACACACTGCATCATGTTCTTTCAACTATTTAAAGGAGCAGCATCTAGTTACTTACATTTCTGTCTTGATTAATATTTCCATCTGTCCTACCAGTTCACAGGGGCAGAAATACCGCGTTGGTTGTTCTGCTGTTGGGACTAAGGAAAAACAGATTTTTGTTTCGAAATCAATACTTCTATTCACTCTCAGCAATCATGGGTCTTAAAAAATGCATGGTCATAAGGCCTAGTTCACACGGGCGATCGCGTCACGTACTGTATGCGTCGCAATACGGCAGGTATTTGAGAAGTGCATGCTGGTCACCATGTATTACTAAAGCGCTGACAAACGGCTCCCATTGACTTTCACTGTACACGCCAGGAAGAAGTGACATTTCAGTTCTTTTCCCCGGTGCATATTTTGTGCCGGGGAAAACTGCAGGTAATCATAGCTCTCAATGAGAGCTGTGCACTGCCATTTTTGCGGGGTGTAATTCGGGTGTATTGCAGCGCATTTACTCGGCAAATTACATCCTGCTAATACACAATGTGAACATACCCTAAATATAAATGTATTTGAAAGTTTTGAGACTTCTCAATATAGTTTCATGCCTTCACAAAGCCTAAGGCACATACAAGCGGTCCCTGGGTTACGGGATAGGGACTATAGGTTTGTTCTTAAGTTGAATTTGTATGCGAGTTGGAACAGGTATATTTATTACATGTAACTCCAGCACAAAAGGTGTTTTTTTTTTCTTTTTCGTTTTGGGTAGTGCAGGGAAGGGTTTTTACATTTGTTTTGCAGTCTGTGCCTCTGTTAAGAAGATTTCACCTCATTTTCACCTCATGTGCTGCTGTGGCATGCTGGCACTTGTCGTCCCACAGCTACTATCTGCTGTGGAACATGGAACTACAAGTGCCAGCATGCCCCATATGCCTTCGTTTGTAACTAGGGGACAGATGTAAGTCGGAACGGTGTAAGTCGGGGACTGCCTGTACTTGACTATAAAATCAGTTGCAATATGATGGCCTCAATACCCGGACCTCCTCCCATACATTAATATCTATACTGAACTGAACTCAACCATCCCAAGGTGGTAATGGTACAGGAGTAAGCATCTGGCAGCGAGATCTTCTTGACCAGTAATCAAGTGGCTTAGTATTGTTTGTATCTCACTCCTAAGCTGCCAGGTATTATATTGCTGCCATAAAGAACTTTAAAGCGGTGGTGGAATTTCTGTGTTGTGTTCAGTCCGGGCTCAGCGGTATACTATTCTCATATATCTAAGACATCTGATATTAAGACGTGATTTTAATTTGAATGGTTTTCAGCTGCTGGTATTGGCAGGTAAATCCTATTGCACATATGGTTGAGAATACATGATTTTGATATACAGAAACAGCTGTGTATGCTAAAAGGGTCGTTTTACAATGACACCCGGTCACAGAATGTGAATGTAGACACTGAACAGGTATTCCACTCATTTATAGAAAAAATTGATTATTATGACAGAATAAAACATATCAGCCTAGTTCATATGCTCCAAGGACTTCTTACCACTCGTCTGTTGTGCCACTTAGCCTTTGGCCAGATAACTGAGACAATTTCTGTATGTTTGGGCTGTGTGTTATGCGATATAGGTCACTGAAAATTAGGAGTTAAAATATAACTTTTAATATCCTTCATCTAAAAATATAATCGTTCCCTATCTTAAACAACAGTAACCATATACAGCATATCTCTATAATGAATCCACGTTATTTACACCATATTGCGTTACATTATATTGTAATTGCAGAGTATCGATACTAAAGCCATACACCACATATTTCCAATATAATTGTGACACCACTCATATGTTGAGTCTTTATCTCCTATTATCTATACTCACAACACCACTCAGTCTTTATCTTCTATTACCTCTACAATGGAAGAAACGATTGATCAAATCCCAAATGAAGTGATGATCAAAAAAAAAAAAGTAATGGTGGTTTTCAATAATATAGTCACCTTAGAAGTGCATATAAGCTTCGCTAAGAGACTCTGCCTATATGGAAGGGGACCCGCCCCGAGAAGGGCGCCCCCCACCCTAGATGACTAACCTTACACAACATAGGTGCTCTATGGTTTATAAACACAAATCCTGATGCGGTGACAAGGAGGCAGCAGACAAATTATTTCTTATATCAGTCTAAAGTATTAACCAGATTTCTCTGAACATACATTTACACCCAAAGTTTCTCTAACTTTTTTGTTCACTTAAGCGTGCACACTAGAAAGATGTACAAAAAGTGGCAACATTTAGGAAGTGCTGTCATATAGGTGATGGAATTCCTCTGACTGACCGTGAGCAATGCTAGTTCAGCCATGTACAACACATACAAGCCCCCTGACTATATAGGCCTTGGTTGTGGAAGCAATCGGCCATCATGCTAATGACTTCAACTAAAGCTGACCTACACATTAGATGTGGACTGAACAGTTATATCCAGGGCTGTGGAGTCAGCAAGCCAAAGCCCCAACTCCGACTGCTGACTCCGACTCCGGACTCCCTCATACACGGCGCATGTTTAAATGATAACTTTACTGTAGTAAAATGGTTGCATCTGGATTTTTATCACTTTATGTTACAATAATCAAGCTATTTAGGTAGAACATACACTGACAAGCAAAAGGGTAACAATGTTTTGATCTTTTGAATGTGTAGAAGAGACCTGGGATCAGATTTTGGTCAAGATATGATTGAATCTGATTCAGAGCCCAGAAGGATTCAGGCAGAGCTGAAAACCAAAGGTGGATTTCCCAAATACTAACAAAATAATACAAATTAATATTTTGATTTCTAGGAGCAAAACAGTAACAATGCAGTTATAGGAAAGAATCTGCAGAACTAAGCAGATGCTAAATCCTTGCAAGTCACATTTATGTATAGATAGGATAGGTATGATGACTGTATATAAAATTGCTCTTTGCACTGCATCAAACTAACTGGACCAACTTATTATATATTTTGGGAGTTGGAGTCGGTCCATTTTATGATGACTCCGACTCCACAGCCCTGGTTATATCCTCTAATCCTTTCGTTCAGGCACATTCTGTTTGATTTAATGTCCATGTGTTCTGAACAGAAAGAAGGTAGACAGACAGAGCAAGACACCTATGGCAGTGTTCTTCTCCCTTTGGAGAAGAACATGGGGGCTAAAACCATGCAGGAATGTCCTCAGCTCCCGCCCCCCACCCCCCACCCCGCCCCAGAATACCCTTGGACTGTCCAGAAATGCCGCCCAAAAAAGTCTCCAAATAACCCAGAAATCTCTTCTAGACCACCCGGAACTGCTCCAACCATTTTGGAAAGGCCACAGTCTGATTTGTGGGTCAACAGGAATTCTTTGTGCAGGACTGCTTTAATGCAAAAGAATTTGGCTTGTCGAGATCTAATTGCCTGACCGTTTCTTACCTCTACTTTTGCTGTTGATGGAGAGTCGACAACCCCCATGCACATTAGGTGGACAGCCAGTCCTGCTGAAATTGGCAGGTTGGGGCGTCATTAGTCTAAGGTGTATAACCAGCTTAACAGATCGGCATTTTTCTTCTGCCCAGCAGAGGGTAAAGCCACCCATCAGCATTAAGCCGCTATTCATCACGTCCCGCCAATACCACTCCTATTACTCTTGCCTGTTTACACATATAGACCCCTTTCTGATGCCACTAATCTACGGAAAAAAACGGATTGAAAAAACAAAGTTGTCCAATCGTGGTTTCTGCTGAGAGCACACGATACAGGACAGACAAGCAGCCTCCACAGACAATTAGCTTGTTGCCGCATCCCCGAGAATCCATTGATTCCACCAATGGAAAATATGTCCATGGGTTTCCCATCAATTAGATCTCTATTTCTAGCTACAGACAGATCAATGAGTACTAATTTTGCAGGGTAAAGTCATCGTACAGGAGGACTGTGTTCTGCACAGATTGCAACATGCCCCTTCTAAAGTGCAAACCCCGTCACTGAAGGGTTAAAGAGAAGGCTCCGACAAATGGAAATACCTCCTCCCTAAATATTTGAAAGATTTGACATTCCCGTGTGCAGCAAGTGGCCTAGGGATTCCTTATCTACAATTGGATATATTTAGGTTACTAAAAAGATTAGTCTTATCATTTACTAGCACAACTAATTGCAGCGCAAACTGAACCTCCTGCACATTTCACTCATTCTTATCATATGACTTCCGCTTTTCATGACTGTATTCAGTAAGGAGTATATGGTTAGACCCACTGCGTGGCCACAAGTATACCCATATAGAGCGTCCCCTGCTTCTCAAATAGAGGACCAAATACAAAGGGTTCTCTCCATACGAAAGGAGTTTTTGGTTTTTTTTGGACTGTTTATGTTTCACTCTAAATAACCTGTTAAATCCGCTTTCAGATTACAGGCAGTCCCCGAGTTACGACTCTCCGATTTACAAAGTAACAGTAAGGCCATGTTCACACGGCTAAGTTCGGGAATTAATTCAGTCCCTAATTACGCGCCGGAGTGCGCCAATTACGGGCTGAATCCGTCCCAGTAACTGCGGTAATCCACAGTTCTCATAGAGAATTATGGATTACGTCTCCCCTCCCTGCTCAGCGAATACGCCGAGGGGGGAGATAATTGACGTGTCACTTTCTAGCGACGTATACGCACCGCTAGCAATGATTGTCTATGGGCCGGCGAAGTGCCGGCCCCCCGCTCCCTCCACCGGCCACACGGCGTATTTGCGGGGCGTAGTTACGTCCCGCATTTAAGCCGTGTGAACCTAGCCTAACCCTTTCGCCCTTATTTCAGAGTTAAACAGTTGCATGGAAATTTGTAGCTTTGTTTTAATATACGTAATGTAATATACGTACAATACAGTGCTAAATCACTGGAGTGGTTCGTAACATCTCATTCTTGGAGCAGGAGAGAACAAAGAGCCACAAACTTCCTTCTACAGCAACTAGCGTTTCAGAGGTTGAGCATTCTAAGGGTGCTTTCACACGGTGCGTTTTTTGTGCAGGAAGGCACAGCAATTAATGCTGTAGATTGTTGCAGAAAATCGCGGTAATTACCGCGATTTTACTATGATTTTTGCCGCGATTTTTCTGCAGTAATCTACAGCATTAATTGCTGTGTCTTCCTGCACAAAAAACGCATTGAAAAAACGCACAGTGTGAAAGCACCCTAACAGCAAGGGTTTACCTTTGTGTGTATGGTAGGGTCTGTGTCAATATCAATTCCCTACTATACTTCTGTTTCTAAAATGAGACCTTTCACTTGTGAGAGTGATACAGATAGTAAAGGCAGTGGAGTACTTTGGGCCTACTGGGGAAGGTGATTCTTGGGGCTCCACCAGTGGAGTTGATTCTTGGGGCTCCACCAGTGGAGTTGATTCTTGGGGCTCCACCATAAGAGTTGATTCTTGGGGACCACCATAAGAGTTGATTCTCGGGGCCCACCAGGGGAAGTGGATTCTCGGCTCCCACCAGGGGAAGTGGATTCTCGGTTCCCACCAGGGGAAGTGGATTCTCGGCTCCCACCAGGGGAAGTGGATTCTCGGCACCCACCAGGGGAAGTGGATTCTCGGCACCCACCAGGGGAAGTGGATTCTCGGCTCCCACCAGGGGAAGTGGATTCTCGGCTCCCACCAGGGGAAGTGGATTCTCGGCTCCCACCAGGGGAAGTGGATTCTCGGCTCCCACCAGGGGAAGTGGATTCTCGGCTCCCACCAGGGGAAGTGGATTCTCGGCTCCCACCAGCGGAGATGATTCTCGGCTCCCACCAGCGGAGATGATTCTTGTGGCCCACCCTGTAGCTACTGTACATGACTGCACATACCTCTTGATTTTTGCCCCTCTTCCTTTCAGCTCCAGGCCTGCTATAATCAGGAACCCAGTAGGGTTTCCCCTCCTATGTCTGAGACTGAGCAGGGGAGAGCATCTTTATGGAACTTAATTTCCCCTACTCCATCCTCCCCCACACCTGCAGATGGAGCCATGGACAGGTGTCATAGGAAATTTGATTTCCTGCGACTTGTCTCTTATATTCTATATTTATCAAGAAAATACAGGCTGCAACTGTGTCAAAGTCAAGCAAAGAAAAACTCAATATCATAAACCTACAAAACCAACTGCAAAAAAAACTTTCTAAATCTTTATTATAAACAATAATTAAAAAATACAGAAAAATTCAGAATAGGGAAAAGAAAACCCAGTACTATGAGTCTTCCGGTCCTGGTGCACGTTTTGCAACAATGTCCCCAGAGGGATCGGTAGCACGTCAAGACCAAGACCCATCACATACAATAGTTTTCTTTTCCTGAGTAATGCTGCTGTGTAGTGTCCTTTGATGGTATTGATCACTATTTATGGTCCATACTCATATGATTCATGTATTCTAGCTTTGGGCACTGTACCCTTTAGGAGGTGTTACTATTCATTGATCTGTTTGCATGGCTATCGTTTATATATCAACTACCTCACTCTTGACTTCATTTATATGTTCTTACAGGATTATATGTGGAATTAATTTAATTTTTCACATATATGCAACAAATATACCTACAGTATCTCACAAAAGTCAGTACACCCCTCACATTTTTGTAAGTATTTATTATATCTTTTCATGGGACAACACTGAAAATATGACACTTTGATACAATATAAAGTAGGCAGCGTAGAGCTTGTGTACTTACCATCAAAATAACTCAACACACCACCATCAATGTCTAAACCACTGGCAACAAAAGTGAGTACGCTCCCTAAGTGAAAATGGAAAAATTGTGCCCAGTTTGCCATTTTACCTTCATGGTTTTATGTGACTCGTTAGTGTTACAAGGTCTCAGGTGTGAATGGAGAGAAGGCGTGTTAAATTTGGTGTTCCATTTACCAGTATAAGAGAGTGTAAGTTCAACATGGCTTCTCATGGCAAAGAACTCTGGAGATGAAAAAAAATTATTGTTGCTCTACTTAAAGATGGCTTAGGGTATTAGAATTTAACCAACACCCTTAAACAGAGCTGCAGCAAGCTGCACAAAGACACTGCAGCGCTTCCATATAGAACAGGCCTCGTCATCAACCAAGGAACTAGAATGCAGGTGCTCAGAGTCCTAACCAGAGCTGGTCTTTTCAAAATAGACACGAGTACTGCCAGCATTCCTGCAGAGGTTAAAAGGGGGGAGGGTCAGTCTGATAGTGTGCAGACCATATGCCACACACTGCATCAAATTGGTCTGCATGGCTGTTGTCCCAGAAGGAAGCCTCTTCTAAAATGATGCACAAAAAAGCCCACAAACAGTTTGCTGAAGACAAGCAGACTAAGGACTTGGGTTACTGGAACCATGTCCTGTGGTTTGATGAGACCAAGATAAACTTATTTTGTTCAAATGGTGTCAAGTGTCTGTGGCAGCAACCAGTGGTGGTAGCGGTGTCATAGCTTGGAGCTGCATGAATGCTGCTGGCTGTGGGGAGCTACAGTTCATTGAGAAAACCATGAATGCCAACAGGTACTGTGACATAATGAAGCAGAGAATGATCCCCTCCCTTCTGGGCAGCAGGGCAGTATTCCAATATGGTAACAACCTCAAACACACCTCCAAGATGACCACTGCCTTGCTAAAGAACATAAGGTGTTAAGGTGCTGGACTGGCCGAGCATGTCTCCAGACCTAAACCCTATTGAGCATCTTTGGGGCATCCTCAAACAGAAGGTGGATGAGCTCAAGGTCTCTAACATCCAGCAGCTCTATGATGCCGTCATGGAGGAGGGAAGAGGATTCCAGTGGTCGCAACCTGTGAAGCGAGAGAGTTAAGGCAGTGCTGGAAAATAATGGTGGCCACACAAAATATTGACACTTTGGGCACAATTTCTCCATTTTCAGTTAGGGGTGTACTCACTTTTGTTGCCAGCAGTTTAGACATTGATGTCTATGTGTTGTTATTTTGAGAAATAGTCTCCAAAAAAATGGAAATCTCACAAGAGAACAGAGAGTGACTTCTGATCACTGTATTTACTATTTTGCCATAGGCAAACTTTAATTCTATCAGTTCTCTATCTATGAAACACTAAAACGAAACTTTTATTATGTATAACTCTTTACCTCTATACACACTATTTAAAAACCTGATTTCTAACCTCACCATTTAACCCTTTCTACTTCTGAAGGCAAGAATAGCTCCTTTTCTATTATCAGGTCTGGTGGAACTCCACCTATTAACAGGAAAGCCTTATATATACAGCACTTTACTAACTCCAGTAAGGGATCCCAAGCCTCCTACTTGGGCAGTCATCCCTAATCTAATGGACACAAAACAAATAAGGCCCCCTTGTGTCGCCCTCTGTAGACAGATGTGAGAAATCACAATTTAAAACGTCATGCCTGACCTCCCCGACATGTTTCACCAGCTAAACTGGCTTCAACAGGGGTTAGAGGTCCAGACACTGTTATATAAGCCGCACACTGACTACTTTACAATTAAAATGTCAGATCTTCAGTGTTGTCCCATAAAAAGATATAATACAATATTTACCAAAATGTGAGGGGTGTACTCGCTTCTGTGTGGTACTGTATATAATGTGAGGGGTGTACTCACTTTTGTGAGATACTATATATTCTAACAAGTGAATAGCTAGGTATTTAATCATGTTCATGCACTTTGCATTATGAATGTATCAAATTTGATCATGTTTTACCTCTAATAGCTAATTAGTACTTCCCATGGCAACTAGGTAATTTTTTAATTCTCTATTCTGAATTTTCCTGTTCGGTGTATTTTTTACTTATGTTTTTTTAATCATTGTTTATAGTTAAGATTTAGTTTTGAATCCTTTTTGCAGCTGGTTGGAGTCTTTATACATTTTGTAGGTTTCTCCTATGTCACATATAATGCTGCTATTTGTAATAAAAATGATCCAGAAATGAGGAATATATTAGAAAACCTCTAAGCCAAAAATGGGCTATAACTGGCAGAGACCTCCTTTAAGGATCAATGGATGAATTCGATTCCCCCTCGTGTTGTCTTCTCCTGTGAGCTCCCACACCTGTTCCACCCCTGTTTGTGAAATGTAAGTATTCTTGGCTTCATCCAGGCGTACTCTCTGCAGTTGTAGGCGATTTGGCATCCTCATGGTGTTGTAATGGATTTGGACATCCATAATATGTGTAGATGAATAACTGCTCACTCAAGCAATATTGTCACGATCTCCTTCAATTACCCCGCACCATAACGGATCTTATTGTTCCAGGAGTCTGAGGTATTGAATGTCTTCTATGATTAATTCATGCATTGTTGTTTCTAGATTCCTTTACAATTGCTCATTGGCTTCATTATCTTGTTACCTTCAGGGAAGCTGCTAAACGTTTAGCTCATTTTTCCACTATATAATAGACTTTTTACATTTTCCTGATCTCGAGAGTCTCCTGCTCTCCACAGAAAATGATAATACGAATGTACTTCTAGCAGGTGGAGCCACAAGACCTTGCTTTATTGGTATACATCATTATAACCAATGGCTCCAGCTCTTATGTTGGCTTTGCACTCTTGTATCTCTATTTTCATGGAGTTTTTTTTTAATTTTTTTTATCAATTCCAGAAATAAAAATATATGGGGGGAAGTAATGGTCAGCGTTTTGCTTGCAAAAGCCCTCATAGGTGGTGTAGATTTCACTTTTGTGTGCAAGGACTGTTCAATTTCTTTATTAATAGACATGTCAATTAATAACAGTCTTCAAGAGAACCTGTCACTTAGGTTATGCCCCCATTGCTGAGGGCAGCACAAGCTAGTGTCAGACCTGCTGTTTCCAGCGCTGTGCCCCTTATTCTGTAAGATGCTGTCGTTTTAGAGCATTTACCCCTCAAATCTTATTCATGAGTAGGTGTTAGCCCCGCCCACCAAAGGCTAGCCCTGCCCACTGACAGTTATTCACATGTTTCTACCTATTCAAAGTAATAGGTTTGTCAGTTGAGGTGGGCGGGGCTAGCCTCAGGTGGGTGGGGTTTGAAAAAAACTGACTCTTTGAAGGACTCTTCTGGCTGAAAACTGCAGATTTGAGCATTAAATACTCAGACTCCAGCATCTTAAAGAAACAGGGACACAGCGCTGGAAACAGCATGTCTGTCACTAGCTTGTGCTGTCCTCAGCAAGGGGGGCATAATCTATGTGACAGGTTCTCTTTAAAGGGGTTGTCCAACTCAAGGAAAAAAAAAAAGACTAACCACTCAGCCACAGTTGTACAAAATAATGATTTTACATTTTTATTCCTCTGCAAATCCAGCACGGAAGCTCTGGTGATTGTTCTGACCTTCATCAGAGGTCGGGTCCTATCAAATTAACACTCGTTCACATCCTAAGCAGTGATGTCAATGGATCAGTAAAAATAAATCCTCCAGAGTGTCAGTGCTGGACCGACAGATGAATAAAAATACACTGTTTAGTGGTATTTTATATAACTAAGAATGAAGGCAAAATTTGTGGGGTTTTTTTTTGAGTCGGACATACCCTTTAAAGCGTTATTCCTAACATAGAAAGTGCTGCCGGAAGGGTCACCTCCTCTTAGGTAAGCAATTTTTAAAATGCACATTAATAAACATATGTATGCTTTACCTAATACAGGCATTTTTTGCACCTTCAATTTGCTCTTGTTTCCTGTGTGCTTTCAGTGGTGGCCGGTAATGCAGTGTTATCAAAAACTGTCTGAAAATAAGTTCCTGTGGCCTGGCCGGGCTGAAGGGGGAGTGCACATGCGTGAAAATGCGCATCTCTGTTATCGCAGCCACAGGTATTGTCACAGTAACGCTGCATTACCGGCCACCAATGAGAGCACACAGTGGTTGTCTGTAACCAAGGAGACAAGAGAGCAAGTTAAAGGTGCAAAAAGGCCTGTATTAGGTAAAGCAGACATTTTTTAATAACACGTATCTTGAAAATACAGTAATTGGCCCTTCCAGCAGCACTTGCTGTTATGAGAATACCCCTTTAACGAATCCTCCCTTCCCCTAGAATTTTTTCATAAATAAAGCAGTAAACATAAGTACAGACAGTCCCCGACTTACACCGTTCTGACTTACATCTGTCCCCCAGTTACAAACGGAGACTTATGGGGCATGCTGTCACCTGTAGTTCCATGTTCCACAGCAGATAGTAGCTGCGGAATGACAAGTTCCAGCATGCCACAGCAGGTGAAAACTTCTTAACAGGAGCACAGACAGCAAAACAAATGTAAAAACCCTTCCCTGCACTATCCAAAACGGAAAGAAAAAAAAAAAAACACAAAAACTTTTTGTGCTGGAGTTACATTTAATAAATGTACCTGTTCCAACTCGCATACAAATTCAACTTAAGAACAAACCTCTAGTCCCTATCCCGTTCATAACCTGGGGACTGCCTGTATTTACACCAAATACCCTTACATTTTACCATATTAATAATGACAGCTATAAAAGTATAATAGTAATTTTTATTAATATAGAATATAATGTAGAAGGTCTGGGAAGTACAGACAAAAACAAACATTACCTAGTAAAAAGCAATTAAGAGATCAAAAGAAGTGAGGATGCTGCTCGCAAGAGCTTACAATTTATGTGGGAATAGAGGGGAGACCAAAGATGAGAATGACAAGGAACAGAAATGCCATGATCCGGTGCTGTAGAGAATACAGACAGTAATTTCCTAGCGATCCTTTTTTTGGTTGACAGCCAGCTGAAGGGTGGGGCTTATCAAAAGGGCATGGCTTATTATTGTCTCCTAACGCAATCAAAGCCGTGATGGAAGACTCCCATCCTAGTGAAGGCAGAGGGCACATATAGCAGAGGTTGTCATGGATTTAAAATATAATTAAAAAAATAGGATTAAAGTGGGTGTCTCACCATGCTGTGTCATAGAGCCATAGGCAGCTTCAGATTCACACTTCCTCACTCTTGCTCCTTATTGCAGTGACATGACTGCAGGAGAGCTACAGAGTTCAAAGTAAACAATAAAATGTAATCACCATATATACTCGAGTATAAGCCGACCCGAATATAAGCCGAGACACCTACTTTTGCCACAAAAAAACTGGGAAAACTTGTTGATTTGAGTATAAGCCTAGGGTGGAAAATGCAGCGGCTACTGGTAAATTTAAAAAATAAAAATGGATACTAATAAAATTATATAGGCAGTTTAATGTCCCCCATAGGCTGGTATAGGCAGTTTAATGTCCCCCATAGGCAGGTATATGTCCTCCATAATCAGGTATATGTCCCCCAATATGCAGTTATAGGCAGGTAGAGGCAGGGCTTGTTAAAAAAATAATAATATACAAGTACTTACCTTTCCCCACCGCTCCGAGGCTCTCCCTGTGCTCTGTCTTCTGGCACAGGCAGCATAATGTCATCAGGCAGCGAGATGACACACGCTGCCTGTGCCAGATAACTCCTGGAGTCCTAATGCGAAGCAGGGAGCGGTCGCTGACTCGAGTATAAGCTGAGGACGACTTTTTCAACTCCTTTTTTGGACTGAAAAACTCTGCTTATACTCGAGTATATACGGCAATCTCCTTTGTTAGAGATCACACACTCTGTTCTCAAGCTGCCGTCTGTCCTGGTAACATCGCTTCCTGCTTTCTGTCCAATCAGGAAGGGAGAGCAGGACAGTAACTATAGAAACCTGTGTGCACTCAGAGCAAATAAAATCTCTTAACTTCTGAACATGGTAATATAAAAAGTTAACGCGCCTTTAAAATGTTTGTCATTATTAATGGTACAATTTACATGAGATTAATCTTTAATATCCATGGACGGGGAGTTATATGTCATAAAGTGTCTGAATTCAACCATACATATTACTCAACCAATATACATTAAGCCAACAGCTATCTCCCCCCATAATGTGTTTAGGCCTATTTTCAATGGAGAGAGGGGAAAAAAAGAGCTTACACCTCTTAAAAAAAAATTTTATTCTCTTTTTTTCAGCTTCTGCTCTCAGTCTGCCCTCACTTTTATAAGTTTGACTGCATTTCCTTCTTGCAGATAGTAAAGTTTGGAGGTCCAAGCACTAAAAGAAAGAAAAGACATGGAAGTCAGGTTGCACCTTATATCTCCACATATAACATTATTTATAAATGTAACAAAGCACGCAACAACATTCCCAGCAATAAAAACCAAATCCACAAAAATCCACAAAAATCAAATAAAAACCTCAGGACACACCGCACGAGATATAAATAGATTTTCTATAACCAGACCTACTGTCTGATCAACTTCTTTAATACTCAAAGGGTATTCCAGCCAAACTATAGAACGACCTAAACACCATACATTAACCAATAGAAGTGGAAAGTCAATCCATAGAGCTGCGTGTTTTACCCTTATAAATAATGCAGCGTCAGTCTAATAAGGATCAGAAATAGTCACCAATAATTCTGACCTCCGTAGGGTCTAGTTCTAATGATCTCCCATCAGAGTCCGTCCATCACGCGGGTGAGAGCCCCACGTGTATTGCTAAAGCATTCAGCCTCTTCAGAGGTTTGTATCTCTAGGGTCTATTTTACCCAGTCAATGAATGGATTATATGCTCTTCAAGATACTGGAAGGAGTGTCAAGTACTGACTCACGGGTCCTCCTCTGCCCCACCAATTCACATCTTCATGTTAACGCTCATAAACACTATCACAAACTTTCTCATATACTCCATTGGCATCTAGTGCACAGTACTGCACCCGTCATTGGGTTTCAATCACTATAAAAATACAGATCATCAAATCCATCATTCAGTGGCTACAAATGAATAATTACCTTACTTGCATAATCAATGAATATTTATATGTGTAATGTAGATAATATTGAGTCACATTGTTATGACCACCTCCTGCGACGTTGGCAGCATGAAGTTCATGAAGGATTTCACGTGATGAGCTGGCTTGGTGGGTATATTCGGTGTGTAATAGGCTGTCTGCCCACATATCCCTTATTGCTGGCTTGATGGGTATGTTTGGCAAGTGTGATAAGCTGTCTGCACTCATATCCGTCATTGCTAGCTTGGTTTGTATACAAGGTGTGTGATAGGCTGTCTGCACACACATCCCTCTTATGCTGGCTTGGTATATAAGGTGTGTGATAGGCTGTCTGCACACATATCCCTAATTGCTGGATTGGTAGGTATATTAGGAGTGTGATAAGCAGACTGCACTCATATCCATCATTGATAGCTAGGTTTGTATAAAAGTTGTGTGATAGGCTGTCTGCACACACATCCCTCGTAGCTGGCTTGTTGGGTATATAAGGTGTGTGATTAGCTGTCTGCACACATATCCCTAGTTGCTGGCTTGGTGGGTGTATATAAGGTGTGTGATAGGCTGTCTGCACACATATCCCTCGTTGCTGGCTTGGTGAGTATATAAGATGTGTGATAGGCTGTCTGCACATACATCCCTCGTTGCTGGCTTGGTGGGTGTATAAGGTAAGTTGTAAAAAAGGCTGGTTTTTTAAAACTGCCACCCCTACCCTCGTTGCTGGCTTGGTGGGTGTATATAAGATGTGTAACAGGCTGTCTGCACACACATCCCGCGTTGCTGGCTTGGTGGGTATATAAGGGGTGTGATAGGCTGTCTGCACACATATCCCTCTTAGCTGCTGTGCGTAACAGGGGCGAGTTTCTCACACTTGCAAAAAAGTAATTGGTTTATTAATTGAATTTCCCAGGGTTCCTTTAAGGGGGTGAAATGTCATCTTCTGAATGTGGAGAAGTTGAATTAAGTTCAGCTACAAAGGTTCATGAGGGCAGACCAACACGCTACAGTGAAGCAGCTCGCCTCTAAAATGAACTAGCTCGTGGTCATAATAATGTGACTCAACTGTGTAGATAGATTACTATAGCATTATGGTATGGGGACAATCCAATGTGGCTGCTTGATGGCAGCTCCAGTTATATTTTTTCCAGCATCACTCATAGTTCTCTCTTCTTTTTGCAGCACGATGGGCAGCCATATTGCCACAAGCCTTGCTATGGAATCCTTTTTGGGCCAAAAGGTAAGCCTGCAAAAACTGGAAGAAGAATGAATAGTGGTGAATACATATCCAGTAAATGATGATCTTCCTCAGCGTAGCTCTGTCCTATCCCCCAGTTCGGCTCCTTAGTTGAACATCTCAATGTTTCCGGTGTTTTGTATTTTCCGGCACGTTGTGTCAGGGGAGGGCAGCCGTCCAGACACGGAAGGACACTGCTGGATATTTGAGAAAGTGAAAATGACGAACTTCCAGTGAAGAGAGAGGAGACATCTGTTAGTGAGAGTGTACTCCAGTTACACTTCACAGCTACTTAGATATACACATGTGGACTTGGCTTACAGTCTTCCTTTCTAGTCTGCGCCGCTTCAATCCGTTTCATATGTTGAACCCATCTTGATGATGCATTTTCCTGGGGTGAGGACGTATTCATGTGTCTGTGATGTGGCAGTGAACTGAAACCAATGGGACATCTCATCTATACAGTCATTCTATTTTTATGCGTAAAAGGTGTCATTTGGCCATATAATTTAACCAGAATACAGTAATCTACTTATAGTTTACTGAAATCTGTATTTTAGGCCCCGTTCACACCACGTTCTGGCAGCCTGTTAATATTATCTGTCAGGATACCATGAAAATTTATCCTAAAGGATAGCGCTGCGGGGCGGCGATGGGACTATAGTGTCCTAAAGGGCAAATAAAGTCCCAATTGGGCTAACACTACCCTAAATAATGTTTCTGCATCGGAAACAAAACATGATCTACCATGGAGGCCACACACCCATAGCAGTGGAGGCCACACACCCATAGCAGTGGAGGCCACACACCCATAGCAGTGGAGGCCACACACCCATAGCAGTGGAGGCCACACACCCATAGCAGTGGAAAGGCCACCAAAAACCCATTAGCAGTTGGAAGCCACGCGCCCACCGCATTGGAGGCCGCCACACCCATAGCAGTGGAGGCCACGCGCCCACCGCATTGGAGGCCGCACACCCAGAGCAGTGGAGGCCACACACACAAAGCAGTGGAGGCGCCACACCCATAGCAGTGGAGGCGCCACACCCATAGCAGTGGAGGCGCCACACCCATAGCAGTGGAGGCGCCACACCCAGAGCAGTGGAGGCCGCACACCCAGAGCAGTGGAGGCCACGCGCCCACCGCATTGGAGGCCGCACACCCAGAGCAGTGGAGGCCGCACACCCATAGCAGTGGAGGCCGCACACCCAGAGCAGTGGAGGCCGCACACCCAGAGCAGTGGAGGCCGCACACCCAGAGCAGTGGAGGCCGCACACCCACAGCAGTGGAGGCCACGTAATGCATCAGGTTACCTGTGGTGGCACTGCCAGTGAACAAAAAAAAAAAAAAAAACACCCTGTCGATCACAGGGCTTTATTTTTAAAGGAACATTTGTAACATCAAGGGCATACGGTGAGACGACTTGTATATTTGTGGTCTGTCTAATTGGAAGACCTCCCTCCCCCTCCCTTCTGTTGAGCACCAATAACGCTGACACTCCCATGTAGAATGTGCTTGGGTCATACAGAATTCCTAGTTCAGTCAATGATGGCAAGCTGTATGTATGATGTATGACTCAGCCACATGTATGACGTTATTCTGCAGAATAGTAATGCTTGGCTTGTACCAAGCATCATCTCATTAGACCCAAGCATTCATTATTTACCCTCTTCGGCTGGAGTTTGTTGCAGAGGAATTACAAATGTGTCACTTTAGACCACAACCCATTAGTCCATTAATGAAGCACTCGCTATCGATTTAGGACTCCATCAATTCTCTAGTGAGTTGTCTTCCTTCCACTTGAACCTGTGACATACCCCAATGTTTGCCCAGGAGGATCTGATTTTCCCACTTTTCAGTGGTGACTTCCACAATCTCCTCTCTCGAGCTAGCTTCTACTCTTTTGAGACCATAAGCAATAAAAATAGTCCACACCCTTCAGCTATCTGCAACTTACACACTGGATCTCAAGTAAGACAACACCGCCTTTTTAGCTTCTTTATAAAACACTCATCGCCTGAGCCCAAACCAGCATCAATATATAGTTTCTCCACTGTTCAGTTATGGATTGATAATCCTTCCATGTAGCACCCACCACTTTAATTGGAGGGTGACCCCATTCTGCATCTTCTTCTACCTTCAGTGCAGTCTCCCACAGCAACAACTAACATCTAAAATGCATTACAGAAGGAGCAAGCTAGAGGCATAGTCAGGCAAGCAAATGGTTGGGGCAGGCATAGCAGAAGGTGAAGGAAGGTGGCAGATGGACAACAAGGTCTGAGTCTGATGTGTTGGGGCAGTGAGTTCCAGAGTATGGGGGTAGCACGGGAGAAGTCTTGGAGATTATGTGAGGAGCTGATAAGAGGAGAGCAGAGAAGGTGGTCTGGTGAGGAGTGGAGATTGTCTTAATCTCTAGATACCTCCTTTCACGCAGAGATGTATGGAGGGGAGAGGTTATGGAGAGCCTTGTAGAAATAAATGGGGAGGACTGTTCAAAGCGCGTTCTACGAGGACGGCTCATAGTGAGAGTTTTGAGTTGACCGCCCATTTTTACCCACAATGGCAGAAGTTGTGGGAGAGAATGATCAGACATGTTGGATTTTCAGTTTTCGGCCAGCTGCTGTCTGATGTGTATTGGAGCCTTCAGCTAGAGAGCTGAACACATTGAGCCAGATCTATGTAAAATTCTATAAATATTAAAAGGTCTACATACTAACTACAAGCATACAAGGTATCAGAATAGCAGGTAACCTTGTTCTCTTGTATTTCAGGTGTGAACACGGGAGGAGTTGGAAGTTACATCTACGACAAAGATCCTGAGACAAAGGCTCAACCCTAAGAACTTGTAACCCTATTTCAGCCGCAGCAGCCTCCTCTCACACCACTTGTACCACGTTCCAGCTGATAACACTAAGCAGACGGTTGGGAACTTGTAGATAATAAACCCTTAGAGCAGTTTCAATAAGCAAAGTGCACTCCTGACAATTCTGTATTTTGTACTGAACTTTCGTTGCCTACATAATGAATTACTGACGTTCCAATGAAAGTCTTGTGCTATGTGTATAAGGGTCTATGTGCTACTAAAAGATGTCTTGCTCTATTTGTCCAGCTAGAAGAGATGTTTCTGTTGTTGTATGTATAAAATGACAAGATACCATTTTTAGACATTGGAGGGAATTAAAAAAAAAAAAAAAAACATTAAAGGGAAGCTCTACCCAGGACAGACCTTTAACTTGGCCTATACAGTTAAACTAATAGATTGACATTCTGTGCACTAAATACCCCACCAGGTTATGAATGTGGGGTCAGTTTAGGTCTCTCCATGTTGAGTGCTTTCAGCCAGTTAGCAGTGCCAAGAAAGAACATGTGACGTGCTTTTGGAATCCTTAAAGGGATTGGACCTCAATAGAAATTATATCCCATTGAATAGATATTGCCAAATTAGCAACCTTTCTAAATGTATGAACACTGTTTAGACAATACTCCTACCTACATAGCCTGGCTGATGTAACGTCTCTCCCTTGTTGCCTGTAGTTACGACCATCTGATGCTTCTCTTACCTGGTCGAGCATGCCCAGTAGCTACTACTGAGAGCTTTCACACAGCTATGGGGGCACAGCTTAGAACTAAGGGAAATGTAGTTTCGGTCACTTGACAAATAGTCATGTGACCAATACTAAGACCTAGAGCTACTGATAAAATATTAAGAGTGAAGGGTTCTGACATAGAGGAAAGGACTAAAGGTGATGTGAGGGTCGTTTTAATCTGACGCATATATCATTTACATTAAATAAATGATATGTAATGTTTTCTGTGTAACCTTGATGATGATGCAACCCCTTTAAGGAGTCCAGAGTCATGGACTGTGTCAGTATTATAGAGCTCTTGAAACAAAAGGGTTATTTAGGAGTATTTATTTTAATCCCGCCATTACACACCCTCGGCACGGGTCATCATCAACGAGATGTAAGTGCACAAAGGTGTTGCTGTCTGATTTAAAAAAAAAAAAAAAATGCCTGCTGGTCAGAACGATTTAAGAAAAAAATTACCAGTGGAGCATCCACTGTTGCAGGACCATTGCTGCTCTGCTGTTCCCTGTTGGTCCTCCGCTGATGACATCACGTCCATCTTCATGTGACACTGGAGCCAATCGGCGGTCTCTGCCTGCATGCTCGGCTGGTGAATACTAAGATTAGTGATTAGTTGTAGTGTCACAGACACTGAATGTGATCCATCAGTGTGTTTTTTTTGTTTGTTTTTTTTTATAATTTTTTTTACCGTCCCTAACAGCAGACTCTTTTTTTAATCCGAAACGACCCCTTTAAGATACTAGTGCATCTCAAAAAATTAGAATATCACTAAAAAGTTCATTTTTAAGTCAAATAGAGAAAACCATATATTTTATAGACTCATTACAGTATGAATTACAAGGTGTAATATAATAAATTTGTGAGCCCTATAACATATATAAGATAGTCCTGGAGAAGCCCTTTAATTTTCAATGATATTCTAATATTTTTTGATTAGTACATCATAAGGTGAGGTAATAGGTCAAACAGCTTTTTTTTTTGTTTTTCTTTTAGTATAAGGCCAGGTTCACATAGTGTTCTTCATTACTTTTGTTGTATAAATTCTCAATAAGAGAAAAATAAAAGAGGACCTATCTTTGCTACTTCTCTTACAGATTTAAACCGTTAGCGAAATTGCACAATGTGCACAAGGCCTAAAATTAAAAATGAATTCAACAATGGGAATGTTTTTACATCTTCCAGTAGAACAAAAACATATTTAGCTTTTCTTCTGTTACAGAATTTGTATATCTGATTATCTTCTTTGTTATTAAATTGCCTTAAAAAATGTATTTAAATGTATGGGTGAAGCAGCATTCCTAAAAGTCCTATGGTTGGCGAGTTCACAAACAATTTGTACAAGGGAGAAGTAGAGCTCAAAGGCCGACCGTTGTAGTAAAGTGGCCATCTGGCTATATTCTGTGAGGTATTTATTTTGCGGTATCTTATCTAGTACCAAGAGATAGACACAGGTCTTTAGAATCCATTCTATAACCCTACAGTCTTGACCCAGAGGAAGGCAAAAACCCCATTGAGGTGGATGCCAATTGTTCCATACAGGAGAAAAAATTCCTTCCCGACTCCAAATTTGGCTTCAGAGTGATCCCAGCATGAATGTTGTAACTCCAGAATCTAGTCCCTATGAACTGTAATATTATATATTTCAAGAAAGACATCTAAACCCCTCTTGAACTTGTCCAATGAATCCACATCACAACGTCTCCATAGTGTCACTGCTCTTACAGTAAAGAATCCTCATCAGTGATGATGGTGAAATCTTCTTTGCTCTAGAAGTAGAAGATGCTGCCTTTCATGGTTACAGCCCTAGGTGTAATAAGATCATACAAGAGATCTGTGTCCTTTCGCATAGGGTATGTTCACTCGACACATTGCGGCGCGTGCCTGTATGTGGCACAACGCGCCAGCTGCTGAAAGGACGCGCTGACCAGCACTACGACCCAGCCTCATATCACTTACGTTGTCCCTGGCACATACTGTGCGCTCGTAAAAAGTAGAGACTTCACTTATTTTGGACGATTACGCAATGAGTGCTATGATTTTACCACATTTGCGGGGCGTTCTTCATACGCATTGAGAAGTACACCCTGCAAATATGCTGTGTAAACAAACCCTTAATCGTACTAGGTGATTAAATTGCCCATATATACAAAAAATTGCAATATAAACTATAACCATTAAACCGCCCTCTCCTGCAATTTGACCTGAAATCATTCATGTTTTTAGTCTTCCTGCTGTACCCCTCAAGTTCTCTGTGTTATAACATGATGTAAATCTAAAGAAATGTTAGTTTTTAAAATATCCCTTTCCTCTAAAAAAAATAAATTATAAGACACTTGCATTTTCTAAAACAGAAGTAAGTTTTTACATATATGGCCCAAGTGTTAACTTATAAGCAGGATCTAATAGGAAATAAAAAAAAAAATAAAAAAAAACAGCATTCACCGTGACTATTTTGCAATAGATCACAGAATGTGGCACTGGGATGGCTAGTAGATAAATATGACTTCCATGGCTGTTATTAAATGACTGTTGGGTTACTGTAGTCTAGAACACTCTGTAGTGCTCACTGAACAAGTAGTATCACCCTCATCATCCCTGCTGCCGTACATCCCTCACTGCTGTTGAGATCGCTCCCTCAATATCTGGTATCAATGATAGTGTTAGGTTTTTGCAATGTCTTGTGTGGTTCCTAAACAAAAGAAAAGCAAAAACTGCACCATAATCTGTGCAGTGTGAACAAGGCCGTATAGTGTTCGATATTGTGGTTATTGCAACTGGGTTCAGGAGCTGCAAGTTCTGCATTATCCACAATGCTCTGTGGTGTCCAGATATCCCTGATATAAAGGAGAACCCCACGCATCACACTGTAGCCAAATATTAGTGGATTCTAATTCTTATTCATACATTGCAGACGTTTTGCAGCAGTATTTGTAAGCCAAAAACCAGAACTAGAACCTAAAACACAAGGGAGATAGAATTGAAAGTCTAAAGGGATCGTCCAGTTTGTATCAAAAGTTGAGAAGAAGGTCCCAGTGCACCAGAAAATAAAGAAAGCCTATAGTCCTCTCCCTCCGTTCCAGCGCTGGGTCTCTCCAGTCTAATGTTGACTGCGTTCTTCTGCACGGGGAGGTCACCGCTGCAGCTACCGATTGGCTACAGTGGTCACAAGCCTTTGCTTAGGTCACCGTTTAGAGCTGTTTACTTCTGAACTGGGTGTTAAATGTTTGCACAACGGTCATGAAATGTTATAACGGCTTTTTTTGCAGTTTATTTCGGTGCGTAATTTGCTTTATACACAGCGAAATGCGGCTGTCCCCCCATGCTTTGGAATTGCGCGCTGACCAGCGCGTGCTTCCAAAACACCTGGCGTTTTGCTGCACGTACTAAACTGCAATATGCCGTGTGAACATACCCCAAGAAGAACAGTAGATTGTAAGCCCTCGCGGGTAGGGTCCTCTCTCCCTCTGTCGTGCCAATTGTCATTATCCCTTATCACTGTACTCGTTTGACTTATGTAATGTATGTAACCCCCTCGAATGTAAAGCGCCCTGGAATCAATGGCGCTTTAAAATAAATAATAATAATAATAACACAATGGCCCAGATGTATGAAATTTATTACACCTATTTTCTTGTGTAGATTACATCCGAAATAATCATGTAAGATATTTATCAAAGATTTGCACCTAAATATACAACTCTGTACGACAAAGCCAATACTTTTGGCTGCACCGTCCGACGATGGGCAGGTCTAGGCTGGTACGAAACTGTATCTGTATCTCATATGCCTAGAAGTGTCTCAGTTAATGCGCCATTAGCCATGCCTTTTTAAGAGTGGTGTGGCCAAGTTACAGTTACATAGTTAGTATGGTTGAAAAAAAGACTTCTGTCCATCAAACTCAACCCATGGTGGGGAAAGATGTGGATGAAGGGATAGAACATTTTTAAGCTTCGTTTCCCTCTACTGATGAAGACTTGGAACTCACAAGGCAGGAACCAATCTTCCCTAAATTAATATTTAATTTCTGCTCCCAAAATTGCCCTCAGACTGGATGTAAAATTTTATATGACTACATAGGTATTAATATTTTTTTGTTTCAGATAGTTATCTAGGCGTTTCTTGAAACCCTCAACTGTTCCTGCTGTGACCAGCTCCTCAGTCAGGCTATTCCACAGATTCACAGTTATCATAGTGAAGAAGGCTCTTCTCCTCTGAATCTTTTTTTTTTTTCTTTAGACAAAGGGAATGTCCTCTTGTCTTTTGAGGGGGTTTTAAATAGATTTCCCCCCATACTTTTTGTAGGGGCCATTTATATACTTATATAAGTTAATCCCGTTTCCCCCGGAGCCGTCTTTTCATAAGACTAATTAAGTTCAATTCTACTAACCTCTCCTCATAACTAAGATGCTCCATTTCCCTTATAAGTTTGGTTGCTCGTCTTTGTACTCTCTCTAGCTCCATTACATCATTTATAGAATATGCTGCTCAGTTTTGGGCTCCAATTTATAAGTGAGGTCGCACCAGTGCTTTATACAGCGGTAATATTACATCCCTGTCGTTGATAAATTGATCAAGTGTTGTGAGACACTTACAAACATAGGCATGTACTCCAAGCTGTCATAGCACAGCATACAACCGTTTAGACAACTACACTTTTCATACATCTGGGCCAGTAAACAGAAGATTGGGGAGTCCCAGCAAAGAACGGAGAAGTGGAGGAAGAGGAGTAGGGCTTGTTTTCTTTATAATTTAATGGGGCACCAAGAGCTTCCTTTCAACTTTTGATACAAACTAGACAACCCCTTTAAGACTAAATTCACACAGGGTGTATGTGCTGTGGTAGCAGTCAGGTGCATGACATTTCATATACCTTATCCACTTACTGTGGGAGTTTTTTGCATAGAAAATGTGTGGTGCAGATATTAAAATTCCCAGCAAGCCAGTTTCTTTTGGGGATTTTTATTGCAGATTTGACCTCTATCAGAGCGGTGGTGAAATATATGGTTATGTATGCATATTACACATACGGATAAATCCATGGCCTGTGCACCTGCTCTTAGGCTGTGCATTTATGTCTGATTTTGGCTTCAATATACTGATCAAATCTACAATGTGTGAATAAGGTCTTATAGACAACTGACAATTTTACTGAACAATGAATAACACAACAAAAAAATTCCAATGCAGACCATGAGGATTTTATTGATTTCCACGTGTCTGGCTTCTTTTCTCTAGCGCTATGTATTTGATGACTACGTGTGAATGCACTGCTGACACAAGTGCAAAGACCCTCATTATCTTTCCAGCACCCTGGAGAACGTAATGACTACTGCTCAACATATTGCATCTAACTTCTCCTTACGTTGGCTGTGTATCGTCACATGCATAAGAAATATCTTTACACTGGAATGGTCTCTAGTGAGGTAGAAATGCTGCAAATTATTCCATGTGGAGTCATGAATAAAATATGAATCATCTCTACCAAAAAAATGGAACAAAAAGATCCAGAATTTTGGAATGAAAACTCCCAGTATTGTATTCTAGATAGTGGACATTGTATTACTTTTAGCCAATTTTGTGTTTTAATATAAGCATATTATTCTAGATGTATATTACAAATATTAGGCAGTATTATTCATATTGTAAGACGCCTTTCTCTGCATGCCTTTTTATCCTACAGAAATAAATTATGGCATTGACTATGGTGTCTTGTCTTTTTTCTGGTAACCCAAAGCTTTAAAGGGGTTTTTTCACTACAATTATTTTTTAACATGTAGGGACAGGTAAATGAAGACTATTACTAAACATATTGCTTTGTCAATTTTGCTTTGGCTAAGAGATTTGATCTCCTCTTAGGCTATGTTCACACGGCTTAAACTGGGACGTATCTCGCCCTGTATTTCGCGCCGTACTGCGTGAAATACGGGGCGAGATACATCACAGTCATTACGGTTATCCACAGTTGTCATAGAGAACTATGGATTACATCTCTTCTTTCTGCTCGCACAATACGCCGAGCGGGCAGAGAAGTGACATGTCAATTATTCACTTCGTATACGCGCCAAGAATAATGCATGTGTATAAGGCCAGTGGGCTGCTCCCCCACCTCCCCGCCCCTGAGCACACAGCATAATTGCAGCTGAAATACATCCCGCAATTACTCCCATATGAACATAGCCTTAGAGCACACAAGTTTCTCTGGTTACCGACTACCTCTCTCTGCGCTCCCTTATCTCTCATTGCTCCAAGCTGTTGTCAGTCAGTTCATCCATGGTGAGTCACTCCCTGCAGAGTCTTATCTCTAGCAATGGAGTTTGTCTAATTAAATGAGAAGCTTTTACTCTTTGATAAAGCTACACTTTATAAAAGTCTCCAGCACTCATGTCACTGTAACAGGATCAGCTAGGAACAGCAGAGCTGATATGTCAATTACTACTGTAGACCCACCCACAGTCTGAACAGGATGCGTGAGTCTAAAGCTGACTGTGGCTCTGTGAAACTGAATGGCGAGAAAACCCCCTTAAGATGATATCATGTGATAGACCCCCAAGCTTGTCATATATAAAAGGAAAGCATTTTCTCTTCTTTGTTAGGACAGTCATGTCCTTGGACAGTGGCCAGTAGACAGATGGCACACATGTCTGATTCTGGGACAGATTTCAGCCGTGTTGCGCGTCATATTGTGCTCCAATACGGCTGAAATCCGTCCCAGGCATTACAGTAATCCACAGTTCTCATAGAGAACTATGGATTACTTTCTCCCCGCTTGGGGGGAGACAGGACATGCACATTATCCCGGCGGGATACGCGCTGTGGATAATGGATGCCGCCTCCCCCCCGCCGCGCCCCCGCTGCAGGGCACTCGCCGTAATTGCGGGGCGAAATCCGTCCTACATTTACGGCGTGAATCCGCCATGTGAACATCGCCTTAGACTGAGGCCTACTTAAAGGGAACCTGTCACAGTATAATGCAGTTTCATCTACCAACGGTGTTACAGAGCAGAAGAACATAAGTAGATATAGAATTGTGCCCAGTAGAACTTGCAATTTGCTAATCCCTACTCATTCTTGGCTTAGGAGTCCAGTGGGCAGTCTCGCTCAGTGACAAGCTACCTCTATATACAGGCTTATAAAGAACCTGTCACATGGAACATGCTACCAGATCTGCCAGCAGCATGCTGTAAAGGCCCAGAGCTGCTTGTGTCTAAAGACGCACCAAATTTCTCATACAGCATGACCCACCATGATAGCTTTGGAAACTTTAAAGGGGTTTTCTCACCATGCTGTCTCACAGAGTCACAGGCAACTTCACTCTCACACTGCCTGTTCAGGCGGTGGGTGGTTGTATAGCAGCAATTGTCATATTTTGCTTCTCTATAACTAGCTGAGTGTTACAGTTTCATAAGTGCAAAAAACAAAGCTACAGCGCTCTAAGGAGTGAAAGCAATTGTTTTTCAAAGGTAAACAATCTCATTTTGTTAGAGATGAAGACTCCGCTCTGTCCAACCCTGGTGACCTCACTCCCTGCTCTGTCTCATCAGGAAGGAAGAAATGGATGGTATCCTAGTGACACTTGTGTGCACTCAAAGCAGATAAAATCCCTTAGCTCCAGACCATGGCAGTATATTTAGAAAAAATCTTCATTTACCGTTCCCTATACGTTGAGCTAAATCACTGTAGAGAGAAAACCCTTTTAAGACCTATATTGAAGGTTCACAGCACTGGAGTATCTTTGGCCATTGGCTTTCTGCAGTGATTATGGTCTTAGTTTTTCTCCTAGATGCGAGCAACTGACACATGTTCCTCTGGAATCTGCCTCTGTAAACAGCTAATCCTTCCCAGACTCTGAAGTCCCACAGACCGGCAGCTGCTACCGGGAGTCCGGCTGTAATTGGCGATTGGTGTCATAGTGGACTCCAAACATGTGAGAATGTCTCTGTGTCACTGGAGGATAAAAAGGAATGGTTGTTTGGCTCCATCTGTCAGCATTCACTGTAGGGTGGGGACATGGCACCCAGTTGGTATCTGCACACTAGTAGATGGCTGCTTTCTGTCTGTATTATTGATATATCCTCCCTAAGACACCAAATAAATAAGAATGTAACACAAAAACCAATGTAAAATCATAGGACCTCGGAATTGACTGCAACACTAACCACTTAACTTCCAGGTCTGAAAAGTAGTTAATGACCAGAACATTTTTTTAGATTTTTCCTCCTTGCGTTTCAACAGTTCTTACTTTTTTTTTTCAATGACGCAGTTGTATGAGGCCTCGTTTAATTCGAGACAATGTGTACTTTATGGGGGAATAATTTAAGTTCACTTATAAATAATTGCAGAATTTTTTCAAATTTTATAAAATTATTTTTTATTTTTTTTACACCGTTCACATTTCAGACTTAATAACTTGTTAGATTAGTTCTACAGGTTATTACGGTCGCGTGGATACCTAATATGTGTAGGGTTTTTTGTGTGTAATTTATGCACAATTATTTTTTATTAAATATTTTTTTTTTATTCTTTTTTTTTTTACACTTTTTATGTTTTTTTTCCTTTTTTTTAATCCCATGAAGGGATAACTGTTTTACTTTTTTTTATTTTAATTTACACTTAATAATGTATCATCATATTCATATATGCTAATACATTATAATCTGTGTCAGTCTGACACAGGCAGTGATCAGGACGCCACACAGTGTGTCCAGGTCACTGGCTTCATACACAGACAGCTCTGGGGCCACTCTAGGTCCCCAGGGCTGACTGTGCAGCCGTTCCCCGAGCTCTGTCGGATCACCGTTCCAATCACCCGACAGAGCAGGGAAGCCCTTTGATTGCGCTGCAGTAACGCACCGCCGCAGTTAAAGAGTTAAAGCATCGGGTTGCGGAGGTTTCTACCACACTCCGGTGCTCACAGGAGATGCTCTGGGATCAGGGCTGTGTAGTACAGCCCCGATCCCAGTGCAAATGCGGCGCCGGGCGCCTCCGATGTCTGCAGCGACGTCAGGAACCTTCATAAGTGCTCGTAGGACAGTTATGTATCTAGACCGGAAGCATCATGTATAGAACCACAAAGAAACAAATACCCCCGCCCCAGTGTAAGGGTAGGGTCAGATGGTGCAGTACCTTCAGGTGCACGTAACCATGTCTGTCCGAGCCACCAAAGTCCACGTGAGTTTCGCTACCAGACCACCTGGTCCTATCCTGATAACCAGCAAAAAAGTAGAATGGCAACGTAATTAGCGACACCACCCCTTCATAATTAGAGCTTAGACACGTGATGCTGGGGTCTAGCATAAGATCAAGTGACCATGTCCTGTGGGTTCCTTTTGAGAGGAGATGAGCCAGCCCACAATCCTGCATAAGATGCAGTGCACGGATGCACAAGTCCAAGAACGTCAGCAAAGTCACATGAAATAAGGTATCCAGCAGCACAAAATATATTAAAATATATCCATATTTTATTTATGAACAGTCAATGGTTTCCAAAATACAACTAATGCACTCACCAGTACATAAAAGGATATAACACTGTCACAGAGCGATCAGAGGAGGAATAGCTAACTGCGTTTCGGACTTGGCAAAACAATCGCCACTTACTTCATACATTGGTTATCATGACATTTAACATCAGGGACAGTAACAAACAAGTGACATTTGAATAGGCAGAAATGATCAAAAACTGCAAGCTTATAGATTTTTTTATGCAACAGTGTCAATGGTCTACCAAGAATGGTGTTATCAGGGAAAAGCAGCCAGAAAAAAAGATCCCAAAACACTTGTCAGCAGAAACGATCAGAGGAGGACATAGTTCTGATGAACCTGCCGTGCACACTCGAGCACATTATTATTAATTGTTAAGCGGCATTAAATCCGGAGCTGACAAGCCATAGGTTTGAGTACATAATACTAAGAATGTACAAAACATAATATACTAATACAGAGGGAGAGAAGTTACAATGCACAATAGAGGAGGAAGGAGACAGAAGAAGAAGGATGGAAAGGTTTGTATTACGGTGGGGTGTGGTTACTTTGAAAGTTGGAAAGATGGAAGAGTCGATTGTTTTGGAGTGAGTCTAAGTACAGGAAACACGTGAGACTGAACGGAGGCGAGAAGGTCTGTGAGGACGAGATTGCGGAAGAGGGCTATCAGGGATAAAACTAATGAAAGCAATAATAATGCCTATGGGTACAGATAGATATCTAAAATTTTACTTTTATTAATATATTTTAATAAAGGGGTACCAAATAAGGTCCCATAAGAGCCTAATAGAACGAACTAATAGAAACAAGCGAAGCACTCGCCCCGAAAGGGGCGACCCTGCACAGGAGCACCCTACAATACACAATAATAATAGCTTAGAAATACACAATCGCAGGGCAGTCACTCTTAACCCGCAGTAATGACATATGATTCTGTAGCAACACAAAAGGAACTAATACCTACATAACAATAGTATAAAGATACCAAATAACAAGGCAATCACTGTTAGTCCACAATAACAACATATACTTCCTTGGGTGCTCTGCTTGTTTCTATTAGTTCGTTCTATTAGGCTCTTATGGGAGCTTATTTGGTATCCCTTTTTTAAAGTATATTAATAAAAGTTAAATTTTAGATATCTATCTGTACTTATTGCTTTCAGTAATTTTTTGGTCGTCATTTGGTTGTGATGCCGGGTGTTTTTCAATATAGGTTTCTCCTTCCTAGTATCTATTAGGAGAATTGTAGTTTTTCTTCTATCTGGATATTAAGGGAGAGATGTATGGAGAGCCTTGTAGGTCATGGTTAGTAACTTGAAATGAGCTTGCTGAGCAATGGGTAGCCAATGTAGGGATTGGTAAAGGGGAGAGGCAGAGGAGTAGCGGGGAGAGAGGTGCATCAGATGGCAGAAGATCGGAGGATGAATTAATGGAGAGCAAGAGTGCTAGGTGGGAGGATACTGCAGTAATCCAGGCAGGAGATGGTGAGGGCATAAACAAGCAAGTCCAGAAAGGAGCATATTCTGAAAATATTTTTCAGGTGAGGTGGCAGGTGATCAGGGCTTGGATGTACAGTTTGAGAAACAGGGCAAAATCAAAGGATATCCTAAGACAGCGGACTTGTGATACTGATGGATCTATTGACTGTGATGGATAGATACGATGTAGAGGCTAAGTAGAATGGGGAAAGATGATGAACTCAATATGGAGTTTGAGAAAGCGGGAAGAGAAGGAGGATATGGATGATAGACACTGTGTGATCCTAGAAAGCAGCACGTTAACATCTGGGCCAGAGATGGAGACTTGAGTGTCGTCAGCAATGACAATTGGTACTGGAAGCCATAGAGCAGAGAGAGAGAGAAGAGTAGTGGGCCCATGACCAGCCTCTGAGGGACCCTAACAGAGAGAGGGAGAGAGGAGGTGGAACAAGAGTGTCATGGAGCATGCCGCGGCCCCCATTCCAGGCCACGACCGCTCCTGCTCCGGTCACCGCAGCTCTATACTCACCCAGTCACGCTCCTGCTTCCCTGCCCTGCTCTCCCGAATGCCGGCGCACGCACTCACTTCCTAGGGCGTGCATGTGGCAGCTCTGCAAGATTTAAAGAGCCGGTGTGCCAGTAATTGGCTAATTGCCCGGTGCTGACCCTGTATCTTGCTGACTCCGCCTACACTACACAGTATTGGTGTCTTTTGGCGTGTTCTGGAGAGAGTGCTGGAGAGAGTGCTGCCTCATCTGTGTACCGTACCTTCCTGCTATCATTTCCTTACCATGTTGCCTGCCCCTCACTCTGACCTTTTTGCCTGCCCCCTACTATGCCTCTGCCTACCAATTCTGTAGCACCCTGCACCCAGACTGCCATCACAAGCAAGTGACATCAGAGGTAGCGCTGCAGCAAGTCCAACCCGCTTTGCGGCGGGCTCTGGTGAATACTGGGGGCTGCTTAGACTCCGCTCCCTGGGGTGGCTTATACCATCACTTGCGGTGGTCCAGAGCATCCACCTACATGCGTGCAGAGTGGGAGATGCAGAATTCTCAGTCTGTAGGGAAGAGGAGATCCAAGAAAGAGCCAAATCTGTGATACTAAGCGAAGAGAGAATTTGTAAAATTAACGAGTGATCAACTGTGTAAAAGGCAGAGAAAGTCAGATGTAAGTGGTAGCTTGAAATGGACTAGACTGGGACAGGACCGCCGATAGGGCAGTACAACCAGTACTGCTCTACCGGGCCCGGGCAGTCCGTGAAGCCAGATGGGGCCCGCTGCCGCCGGCAAGCTCCGCCCCCTTGCTTCACAGAGGCGATCTCTTAATTGTATGCACGTCCGTGCGACATGCATACAATTAAGATGAACGGAGGAGCAGGGAGAGTTGTGCGCTCCCTGCCCCTGCCGTACCTAGCTCTTCAGGCGGCGCGGGGGAAGTGATGTCATCACGCCGCCTGCCGAGCTTCCTGGTCTCGGCCCCAAGCCTAAAGCAGCATGCTTGGGGCCGGGAGTTGACGGAGATGCCTGGGGAGCGCGGCCAGGTAAGTAATTAGCTACAGTAAAGTAGGGGCCCTGCAATAACGGAGGGGGCCCTGCACTAAGGGAGGGGGCCCTGCAATAAAGGAGGGGGCCCTGCACTAAGGGAGGGAGCCCTGCACTAAGGGAGGGGGCCCTGCACTAAGAGAGAGAACCCTGCAATAAAGGAGGGGGCCCTGCACTAAGAGAGAGAACCCTGCAATAAAGGAGGGGGCCCTGCACTAAAGGAGGGGGCCCTGCACTAAAGGAGGGGGCCCTGCAATAAAGGAGGGGGCCCTGCACTAAGGGAGGGAGCCCTGCAATAAAAGAGGGGGCCTGCACTAAAGGAGGGGGCCTGCACTAAAGGGAGGGGCCCTGCACTAAAGGAGGGGGCCCTGCACTAAAGGAGGGCCCTGCACTAAAGGAGGGGCCCTGCACTAAAGAAGGGGCCCTGCACTAAAGGAGGGGGCCCTGCACTAAAGGAGGGGGCCCTGCACTAAAGGAGGGGGCCCTGCACTAAGAGAGAGAACCCTGCAATATAGGAGGGGCCCTGCACTAAAGGAGGGGGCCCTGCACTAAAGGAGGGGGCCCGCGCTAAAGGAGGGAGCCCTGTACTAAAGCAGGGGGCCCTGCACTAAGGGTGGGAGCCCTGCAATAACGGAGGGGGCCTGCACTAAGGGAGGGGTCCTGCACTAAAGGAGGGGGCCCTGCACTAAAGGAGGGGGCCCTGCACTAAAGGAGGGGCCCTGCACTAAAGAAGAGGGCCGCACTAAACACTAAAGGAGGGGCCCTGCACTAAAGGAGGGGGCCCTGCACTAAAGGAGGGGGCCCTGCTCTAAAGGATGGGCCCTGCACTAAAGGAGGGGGCCCTGCACTCAAGGAGGGGCCCGCACTAATGGAGGGGGCCCGCACTAAAGGAGGGGGCCCTGCAGTAAAGGAGGGGGCCCTGCACTAAAGAAGGGGGCCCTGCACTAAAGGAGGGGCCCTGCAATAAAGAAAGGGGACCTGCACTAAAGGAGGGGGCCTGCAACTAAAGGATGGGGGCCCTACAACTAAAGGATGGGGGCCCTACAACTAAAATAGGGGGCCCTACAACTAAAGGAGGGGGCCCTAGAACTACAGGGGGCCCTAAGCTGCCTACACTGGGCCCTAAGCTACCTATGTCTCCCTAAGCTACTTAGCTACCGCCCAGGGGCCCCATTTTACCTATATACTGATTGGGGGGGCCCATAATTACAGGGGGGGGTAATTATTACCATTTGGGCCATTATAGATGGGGAGTTTGTACATGAGGGGAGGGGGCACTCAGTTGGGAAAATGATAAAGTGAGTAGTCTCAGGTGTTTGTGTTGTAAATTCTACAGGGATGAGTGGTGGATGGGGGAAGTCATCATGGAGGTCTGGACCGAATAGAGAAGAAAAGAGAAAGCGAGCGACTCCTCAGATAAGACGTTACCTGTGAGGCCCTAAATGTAAGTAAACTATTTGCAAAGCACCTGTGTACCTGGTATCTACCACTATAGGGTCACTGTATGGAGGAAATGTTGGTCTTGATGTAATGGTTAATATTCAGTAACAGTGTGGTGGTATTATTCAGTATTGTTATGCTGGAGATACTGTATGTGGTAATGATGTGGTGGTATAATTAGGTGCTTGTATATTGTTGTTGTTTTGTGATATTGGTCTTGGTATACTAATTTGGTATACACTATGGTGGTGCTAGTCAGTATATGGTAGTGATAGGTGGCGGTTTTATTTAGTATTTGTATATTCCTGCTTGCAAGGCTGTGGAGTCGGCAAGCCACAGCCCTGACTCCGACTCCTCAATTTCCCAAACCTCCGACTGCTAACTCCGACTCCCTCATACATGGCGCATGTTTAAGTGATAACTTTACTGTAGTAAAGTGGTTACATCCGGCTGTTTATCACCTTATGATACAATAATCAAGCTATATAGGGAGAACAGACACTGACAAGCAAAAGGGTAACAATGTCTTGATCTTTTGAACACTTCTGGGTAGAGTTGAAGAAAAAGCTGTATTTGTATCCAAGTCCAGTCTGCACCAACATTGGGAATGTGGAGAAGAGACCTGGGATCAGATTTTGGTCAAGACCTGCTTGAATCTGATTCAGAGCCCAGAAGGATTCAGGAAGTATTGAAAACCAAAAGGTGGATTTCCCAAATACTAACAACATAATAGAAATTAACATTTTGATTTTTAGGAGCAAAACAGTAACAATGCAGTTACAAGAAAGAATCTGCAGAACTAAGCAGATGCTAAATACTTGCAAGTCACATTTACGTATAAGATAGGTAAGATGACTGTATATAAAATTACAGTAGCCTCATGTACAAAGCTGTAGTGGATTGTGAGATATGGAGCCTGAAAGTCACAAATTCAAAACATTGTTACCATTTTGCTTGTCAGTGTAAAATATATTTATGGAATATGACTTTAGAACACAAAAAGATTGTAAATATGCAAAACACTGCAGGAACATTTGTAGAGTCTCTGAATTTGTTCTGAGAAATAGTATTGCCTCCATCAGATCCTGCATACATGACCTCATATCTGATCTCATTATTTCCAGGCTAGAGAACGGCCTCTCTACACTAACTTGGGTTGGGGGCAAAGCGGTGACCACAGGGTCAACATCTCTAACAATGTCAGGGTATAAAGGAATTGCCTCAGCCACAATCAGTTTTGATGAATGGTTGATCTTCTACTTCTTTGAAAGTAGGTGAAAGATTTTGCTGAAATCTGTTTGCCCTGGGAGCGGAATCTTTTCCCCTGGGGCAGCGCTTTGCCTGCTCCATGTCATCAATTACACTCCTCATGTGATGAGGCTGAAGATATGGGAGCAGTAGCACTGGCCGGACCCAATTACATAGTTACATAGTTAGTACGTTTGAAAAAAGACACGTGTCCATCAAGTTCAACCAATGGTGTGGAAATGTGGGTGATGGGAGAGAGACAAGGACATTAAGCCCAACCTCTCCACTGGTTAATGCCCTGGAACCCACTAGGCAAGAACCAATCTGCTCCAGCGGAGACTTTATCTCTGACCCCCAAGCCTCCACCAGCCAGATCCAGAATTTTACATAGCTACGTACGCATTAATATTCTTTAGTTCCAGGTAGGTATCTAAGCCTTTCTTGAAACTCTCTACAGTTCCTGTGACCAGCTCCTCAGGCGGCTATTCCACAGATTCACAGTTCTTACAGTGAAGAACGCTTTTCTCCTCTGGAGATTGAATCCTTTTTTCTCTAGTCGAAGGGAATGTCCCCTTGTCTTTTGAGGGGGCTTCAATTGAAATAATTTTTCCTCATACTTTTTGTAGGGACCATATATATATTTATATAAATTAATCATGTCCCCCCCCCCCCCGAAGCCATTTATAAAGACTAAATAAGTTAAATTCTACTAGCCTCTCCTCATAACTAAGATGCTCCATTCCCCTTATAAGTTTGGTTGCTCGTCTTTGTACTCTCTCTAGCTCTATTACATCTCTTCGATAAACTGGAGCCCTGAACTGAACAGCATATTCTAAGTGAGGACGCACCAATGCTTTGTACAGCGGTAGAATTACATCCTTGTCCCGCAAGTCCATGCCTCTTTTAATACAATTCCTCTTGCTCTTTGCATCTAACTAACTGCACCAACTAATTATATATTTTGGGAGTTGGAGTCGGTCTCTTTTATGACAACTGCGACTCCTGCAAAATAGGCACCGACTCCGACTCCACGACTCCGACTCCACAGCCTTAGTTGCTTGGCATTATTGGTCTGGGTATACTGGTTTGGTCAGTAACATTATAGTGGTGACATGTGGCAGTATTTGCTGGACCTCATATATGAACTGACCCACAAAATACAGATAGACTGTACCTTGTATAATCCAGCAAGAACTAAATCCAAAAACAATGGCACAATTGCATTTTTTTTTTCTTGTGACCCCAGAAATAATTTTTTCTTTTTCCGCCGTGGTGATGGTTGTGGGCTGGGGGATGGGTGGGGCTATGTCGGGACGGCCGGGGATGGGGGGTGTAGCGGGGGATTGGGTCGGCCGGAGGGCGGAGCCAGGAACGGAGTGGAGGGGAGGCCCAGACGCTTCAGCTGTATGGAGCCCCAAAATTTCTGATGGCGGCCCTGGACTGGGATAATCACGGTGTGAAGATTGAGGATGAGGTGGGTTGGTTGGTTTGGGGTTGAAGAGACAGGTTGCGTGGTAGGATACAGAGAGTAGTGTGGAAAGCTTGTTATAGCAAAGAAGTTTATGGGAGAAGAGCATTGTGTAGATGGGTTGCAGGAACTGTAAGTGGAAAATGTTTGATGTCGTCTATCTTGCTTTTGAAGTGTGGCAAAATCTGCAGCCAAGATGAGAGATATGGAGGGAGCAACGGGGAACGGAGGAGGGAATTGAAGGTGTTAAACAGTTGTTCAGAGTTGTGAGACAGAAGATAGGTGAGAGGCGGCCCAATACCATGCCAGTGCTCTTACTACCATGTCTGAACAAATCACTTATTTTTCCTTAGCATTCATGGAGCACTGATGAACCATTACTGCCAGGTGTGAACAGTTCAGACAGGTAGAGGTGGTGCAATGGTGTGGGGGGGCGGGAGGTTTTCTTGGCACACCATGGCTTCTGTGCTACCAGTCTATGGATGTTTGAGCACTGAGGCGGACCATGTTCATCCCTTCAAAGCAGCTTTTTGCCCTATGGCAGAACTATAAAGGAGTGTTCCCACTATAGGCTTTGATGGCATCAACTGATAGGACATGTTGTTAAAATCATGCTTGCGTACCACTCTCTGTTCTATTTTATAAAAGCGTTGAGTACTGTCGAAAACTGCTCACTTGTACTCCTATAGAACAGAATAGAGAGTTGTGCACAAGTGACCTCTATTATGAGCTGACACTTTCAGGGGTCCATTCCTAAAAACTTTCAAATTATTATCAATTTGTCATCAAAATCTATGGTGGGAATACCCCTCTAATAGCAACTACTCCTTGCTTCCCTTGCCTTCACTGTCCTTACATCTTTATCCTCTAGAGCAGCGGTTCTCAACCTGTGGGTCGCGACCCCGGCGGAGGTCGAACGACCAAAACACAGGGGTCGCCCCTAGCCCGGGCAGGGTGGCTGGACGGAGAGCTGAGAGGGGCGCCGCACTGGCTTAATAGCTGCAGGGAGGAGCGCTGTGGCCGCCGCTGCGCCCCTCCCTGCAGTTACTTGCATAGTGCGGTGCCCACAGCGTTTGTATTACTGAGGGGAGGGGGAGCAGTGGGCGCCGTTTCTCTCAGCATTGGTGGCTCAGTGAGCTGCTCCTGTGAGCGGCGCTGTGGCGAGGACGGACTTACGTCCCGCCGGTTCTTGTGGGCGGTGCGTGCAGGACGCTGAAAGCGCGCAGCATCACGCGCCCACAATATGTACCAAGCATCAGGAACAGCCCAGCCGTACTCAGTGCAGAGAGAACGCTGACACTGCACGGCAGGGCTGTTCCTGGCTGCAAGGTAATTCAGTGTTACACACACACATCCATAGCATCATGTAATGTCTGTATGTGGTACAAGTAATATGTTATTAACCTGTTACTTGTACCACACACAGCCATCACATGATATACACATTACATTTACCCCACCCTTATAGGGGGGGCTGTGAGTGGCACATGAGGGGTCATATATGTAACCCCTAATGTGCCAATCACAGCCTCCCCCCGGACAAGGTTACATCTATGTAACGGCTCTGTGTGGTACCTTTATATGTATGTGACATGTAGAGGTACCGCTCAGAGGCGTCACAAAAATGTAACCCCCCATGTACCACTCACAGTCCCCACTGTAAAAGGTTACATCTATGTAACGGCTCTGAGTGGTACCTTTATATGTATGTGACATGTAGAGGTACCGCTCAGAGGCGTCACACATATGTAACCCCTCATGTACCACTCACAGGCCCCCCTGTATAAGGTTACATCTATGTAACGGCTCTGAGTGGTACCTTTATATGTTTGTGACATGTAGAGGTACCGCTCAGAGGCGTCACACATATGTAACCCCTCGTGTAGCAAATTTACAGTTTTGAAGTAGCCATCAAATTATTTTTTGGTTTGGGGTCACCGCAACATGAGGAACTATATTGCGGGGTCACGGCATTAGAAAGGTTGAGAACCACTGCTCTAGAGCATCTCTCAGCACCTGTGAGAAACTATCCAGTCTGCATGGGCCAAAATTCCTATGGCAGCTTTCAACAACTGGTGGAGTTTAGCCCGTAACAAACTGCTGTGGTTCTGAAAACCGAAGGAAGCCCAAAGCACTACTAGATTGGGGTCTCTAATAAATTGGCCATTCAGTGTGAATAACCAGAAGGATGTTGTACCCTCAAATTTATTTTTAGTGAGGGGTGCACAGAAATCATCCGCACTGCAGGCAAAGATGAAGGAAAGTTTATGAAAGTTTGTGTTCACTATGGTGGGTTCCTTAATACTTAAGATCCAAACACAGATCTCTGCTTCCCTTCCCACAGTTATGGAATTACATGATTTTATCCCGTCTGTTTGCAGCCACCACTGGGTGTCATTTCATAGGGATTTTTTAAGAGCTTAGCAAGAGCGCTATGTGTAGTGAGCCCCTCCTAGTGGTAGATGTAGATTACATGTGTGAAGGGAGGCAGACATAGCAGTTTAGACATTGGTCCCCTCTCACCACGGGCCAGATACATTTGTGTGTGTCTCTTCTTTACCACATACCAGAGTTTAGGAGTTGCCCCTACTATAGGTTAAAAAAGTATTCCTACCCATTGAACTGTTCCTCATTTTTAAACGTTACAGTCAGAAACTTCAATGTATTGTATTGACTTTTATGTGGTAGAGCAACAAAAAGTAACAAATATTTGTTAAGTGTAAAGACAATGATACGCGCTTTTCAAAATTTTTGCAAATGAAAAAACTAAAAAGTGTGGCATACATATGTATTCAGCCCCCTGTACTCTGATACCCATAAAAAGTGACCAATTACCTTTAAAAGTCACTTAATTAGGAAATAGAGAACATCTGTATGTAATTTATTCTTAGATTAACTACAGCTGTTTTGTGAAAGCCTCAGAGGTTTGTTAGAGAACATTAGTGAACAAACATAATTTTGAAAACCAAGGAACACACCAGACAGCTCAGTGTTAAAGTTGTGGCAAAATGTATTGCAGGGTTAGGTTTAAAAAAAAAAAAAAAAAATAGCCCTGAACATCTAATGGCGCAGTGTTCAATCATCTGTAAATGGAAGGAGTACCGCACAACTGCTAATCTACGAAAACATGGCCGTCCACCTAAACGGACAGCCCAGACAAGGAGAGCACAGAATAGTAAAGCAGCCAAGAGGTCCAGGGTCAATCTAGAGGAGCTGCAGAGATCCACAGCTCAGGTGCAAGAATCTGTCCAATGGCCAACAAATTAGTTGTGTACTCCACAAATCTGGCCTTTATAGAAGAGTGGAAAAAAAGAAAGCCCATTTTGAAAGTGAGCCATAAAATATCCTGTTTGCAATAAGCTTTGTAGGGGATGCAGCAAGCACGTGGAAGAAGGTGCTATGGGCAGATGAGACCAAAATGAATCTTTTAGGTATAAATGCCAAACGCTATGTGTGGATAGGGAGATGGATGGAGCTAAATACAGGGCAATCCTAGAGAAAAACCTGTTAGAGGCTGCAAAAGACTGGAGACTGGGACTGGGGTTCACCTTCCAGCAGGACAACAACCATAAACACACAGCCAAAGCTACAATGGAAGGGTTTACAGCAAAGGAGATTCATGTGTTACAATGGCCCAGTCACAGTCCAGACTTAAATCCCATTGAGAATCTGTGGCAGGACTTGAACATTGCTAAAAACATCCTCAACTAATCTGACTGAGCTGGAGACATTGTCCAAAGAAGAATGGGCACTACTTCTAGCCTCCAGCAAAGTTGCCAGAGACAGTCGCCCTATATACTGCAGCTATCATTACAGCTAAAGGTGGTTCTACAAAGCATTGACTCGGGGGCTGAATACGTATGTACAACACACTTTTTAGGTTTTTAATTTGCAAAACTTTGACAAAGCGTGTATCATTTTCTTCACACTTCACAAATACTTGCTACTTTGTGTTGCTCTTTCACATAAAATACATTTAAGTTTGTGGCTGTAATGTTTCAAAACGAGGAACAATTCAAAGGGTAGGAAGACTTTTAAACATTGATTTTTATTTCAAAATATAAGAAATTGACAAATCAATTCATCAGGTAATTTTAACGCTATGCAAAAGGGGGTAAATTTCGGAAGTTTGCAAAAACGAAAAAAAAAATTTATTTGACGTATTGGGTTTGCCCCGGAAAACCAAAAACATCCTACCTTTACTTAAAAAACTTGAAGTAGAAAAAAAAAAACAGAAATTTGCTTTTTTGCAAAAAAAAATAAGATTTGATCCCTACCAACCCAAATTAGAAGTTCTGGCCCCTAAAACCCAGTTAGACGATCCTATCATCTCGTTACCTGCCTTACAGACCTGTTTAAAATAGTCACCTTTTTTTAATTGATCCTGCCCACAGACTCAATTAATCAACTGAAAGCTGTACAACAGGGAAGACCAATGAGCTTTCTAAGGAGTCGGGGCAAGATCAAAGACCGCACAAAGCGGTTTGGGGCTACAAAACCAAAGAAGACGCTGGAGAAACTGTTGGTGAAATAGTAAGAAAAGGGAAAAAGAAACACAAAACATGTCAATGACATTGTTCTGGGGCGCCGCCCCCAAAATCTCACCCGGGGGGGGGGTATCCTTGATCTGGGGGAAGGTAAAAAAGACAGCCTAAAACTACACGGGGGGAAATTTGTTAATGTTTCCCAAAGCGCTGGGACCTAGTCACCAAAAAAAACCTTGGTAAAACCCTTACCGTAAGGTTTTAAAATCCGCAGTGCCCGAAAGGTCACCCTGCTTCAAGAAGCGCATGGCAGGCCCGTCTGAAGTTTGCCAAGAACACCTGGATGATTCTGTGAGTGACGGGGAGAATTTGCGGGTCAGATGAGACAAAATTTTGGTTTTTGGCTTTTAACCAAAACTCGTCTTTTGTTTGGAGCAAGAGAAATGTGCCTATGATCAAAAACCCCGTCCCCTCCTTCAACAGGGGGTTTGAAAAACATTAGTTTTGGGGGGTTTTCTCTGAAAGGGGGCCGGGGATTACTTCACCTATTAAGGGGAGAAGGGTTTAGCCTGTACCTTAAAATTCTGAGTGAAAACCCCTTTCCTCCACCGGGGACAAAAAAAAGGGTCGGGTTGGGTCTTCTAGAAAGGGACAAGACCCAAAACATACAGTCAAGGCAAAAAGGACTTCTCAAAAAGAAGCACATTAAGGTAGGGGTGGCCTACCCGTTCCAGCCCTTAATCCCATAAAAAGTTAGGGAGGGATTTTAAAGTTCTGAGTTCCCAAAGGGGACAGCCTAAAAAAATTTTTAATTTTTTAGGATGATCAAGAGGAGAGAACCAAAACTCCTCCTGACGTGCACATCTTCAACTACAAAAAGCTTCTGACTGCTGTACTTGCCAAAAAGGGTTTTGCCACCAAGCATTCATTTTTGTTTGCCAGAGGGATCAAATACTTATTTCTCACTGAAAAAATGAAAAAAAAAATGTTATAATTTATCCCAATTGTTTTTCGGGTTTGTTTTTTTTGGATTTTTCTATCCCCAAATGAAAAAATTTAACCTGCCTTTAAAAATCATGACTTTCATTTTCTTTGTCGGGGGGCAAATTACCAATCGAAAGATCAAATAATTATTTCCTTCACTGTATGTTGCCCAGTTCTATTAGCATTCACATTCATGGAGGTTCTGAAGTAGCAAAGGACACCTGAAAGAGTTGGCGAGTCTTCCTGGCGCAGTATAAATACGGTGCTTGAAGCAGAAATTGGCAGTAATGTACAACCAAGCTCCCACTACAGCAGCTGGGAAGAGAGCGAGCTCCAATCTCAGTCATTTAAGCCCCTAAATGCCACGGTCAGTAGCAGGCTTGGACTGTCAGTAAGGTAAACCCACTGAGCTGCTGTTCTGGGAGTAAAAGAGGCAAAAAGCAAGACACCAGGTGGAAGAGTCATGTTTGATATCACGAAAGTACATATTGTAGGTGGGACCTAAAAAAAAATGATGACCCCAAAAAATCCCCTTCCTGGTGGGCCCCCAAAAAAACGACTCCCCCCTATGGGGTCCAGGCACTCCAGTCCAACACTGGTCAGTAGTGTCTGTAGCATCTGGGTGATTAAGAGAGGGAGAGGGGTTCCTCTGTCACCATGGGGGGACCCGCAAAGTGATCCAGGGTCTCATGGCAGTCAAGCCCAATTGAGGGCTTGGGTCTGCCCAATACAGGAGCTTTTTAAGTTGTAGACCACCCCTTCACGGGATGGTTTCATACATGGCAGTACAGCAATCTATTGCTATGTATTATAAAAACAATCCTATAGCCTGCTCTCATATTGAGACCATAGAATAACAGAGTAAAAAGCAAATAAATTAAAAAGGTTTAAATAAATACAAAACAACCAAAACTCCTGATTCCCCAATAAAAATAAATACACTTTCAGTCCCAGATAAAGAGCCCTGAGCACTGAAGCATTTAGATCTTATGTATCCAGTTGCTCAGAGTTGTCTACATTACGGAACACACATTTTATACATTTGTTACGTTTTCTAACAATTTTAAGCATAATTCATACAATTTATTTGTGTCTTAAAAGAGATACATGTGGGTAGTGATCTCCTCTGTGAGCACTGGGATTATGCAGGGTATCTGGTTACTTGTGGAGGCCACATTTCTATCCTTAGAGGACGAGGGCCAGAGAATTTATACCAGAACAAGAAACAGATCATTTTGAGCACGGCAGACGCCACTGTCCTGTCGAAGTTAGGGATTTTGATTAAATAGGTTGTCTCACCATGATGTTTCACAAAACCCCAACACCTTAATTTTGCATCCTGTCTCTTTTGGTCAGGAAAAGTGGGGGGGTTCAAGAGTGATATTCAGCTTGTATTCCCTGGTCTTCTAATTGAACTGCCACGAGAATAGGAGATGTAATCTATAGAGCAAAGGGCGTCAGAGCTCAAAGAAAGCAAAAGTAATTAGTCCCCTTTGTTTGTTGGAGATAACACACTCTGTTCTCAAGCTGCCGGCACCCTGTGTGCCGACCTGTGGTGACGTCACTCCCTGCTCTCAGATAAGACAAAATAGCAGAGAGAAACCTGTGTGCACCCAGAGCTGATAAAATCTCTCTCATCTCAACAAAGCAATATATTTGGAAAGGTCTTCATTTTCTGTTACCTACATGTTGAAAGCTCTTCAGCTCTTTCCCAAAAGCCTTTGTTCTATGCACACATTACACAAATGCAAAAAATGGGTGTTAAGTATCCACATAATTGTAATGACCGTGCAAAACATGAACAAAAAACAAAGTTAAATACCAAATAAAACCCTTTTTTTTATTATATTCACAACGCAGAAAATTACACAGTAACCTAAATGTTCCCTCAAATAGCAATGGGAAAATAAATTCTGCAACATAAAACACCACAAATGGCAACGACTATGAAACAATAAAAAGTTTGGGCTAATGTAATGCGCAAAAAATGTAAAATGTAGCCAATCTGTATTTTCCTTCCGGCTGGATCATTAGGGGTTAAATTGGAATCAACTATACAGGAATAAGTTCTCTAAGTTTTAGAGAGCAGCGTAAATAGCCAGGTTTCTACCACAAGGGGGCTCACTTCACAAAGGAGAAGTAAGAGAGTTCATTGCAGAGAACCAAGCATAGTAGGAATAGAGAAGCAAAAGTCCAACCATCCAAGTATACCAAGTCTGTTCATCATAAATGGACAGGGGCGTAGCTGGAGGGGGTGCAGAGGTAGCCTTTGAGGGGGCCCCAAAAGCCTTTCTGCTACAGCATTTTAAATGGCATATGGTAGCTGAGGGGCCCCATTTCACTATTTGCACTAGGGCCCAGGAGCTGCAAGTTACTTCTCTGTAATGGACCCCCAAAATCAAGCAGCACAACATTTACTGAAGTGAAGAAAGAAACTACATGCCATGTCCCATGTGAATCTCATAGACTTATTTTTATCTATTTTAAGGGGCCATTAATTCCAGGGCGCAGTACATTTGAATGAGCTTACATACATAACACCAAACAAAGTACAATAAGAACACTACACAACTAACAAATGGTAGAGAAGGACAGAGAACCCTGCCTGCGATGGCTTACAATCTAAGGGAGGAGGCAAGGGACAGAAGGTGAGGGGCAGACATGTTTTTGGGGGGTGGAGGGGCTGCAGGGTTATTTTAGGTTATAGGCTCCTGAAGAGATGGGTTTTCAGGTTGCTTTTGAACGTGGGGAAGGTGGGGGAGAGTCTGATGTGTTGGGGCAGTGAGTTCCAGAGTGTGGGTGAAGCACGGGAGAAGTCTTGGAGACGCTTGTGTGAGGAGCTGACAAGAGGAGAGCAGAGAAGAAGCTGCTGTGAGGAGCAGAGATTGTGTGAGGGGGAGGTATCTTGGGGAGTTAGGGAGAGCTGTATGGAGGGGAGAGGTTATGGAGAGCCTTGTAGGTCCTGGTTGGTAACTTGAACTGGACTTGCTGGGGAATGGGAAGCCAGTGAAGGGATTGACAGAGGGGAGAGGCAGAGGAGTAGGGAGGTGAAATAACCTGGCAGCAGAGGGACGGATGGATGGGAGAGGAACAAGTGTGTTATATTGAAAGATGTAGTCTAGGTAAGACATGACAAAGATATGAACTAGCATTGTCACAGCATCAGACTTAAGAAATGAAGGGATTCAAGAAATTTTTTTCAGGTGGAAGCAGCAGGTTATCCCAAGGCAGTGGACTCGTAGGACCGGTCAAGTGTGGAGCCATTGACAGTAATAGATCAGGAGTGGGATGGTGGAAAGATGATGAATGCAGTTTGCTCCATGTTGAGTTGAGTTGGGCGTCATCAGCATACAGGTGGTAGTGAAAGCCATGTGATGCTATGAGCTGACCCAGACCAAGGCTGTAGATAGAGAAGAGTAGTGGGCCCAGGACTGACCCCTGGAGGACACCAACAGAGAGCGGGCGAGAGGAGGAGGTGGTGGGAGAGTGAGAGACGCTGAATGTCCGATCAGTGAGGTACGAGGAGGTCTTGGAAAGCGCCAAGTCCGTGATGCCGGGGAGGAGAGGAAGTGTAGGAGTGAATGGTCGACAGAGTTGAAGACATAAGACGGGAATAAGAGAAGAAGGTCTCAGAGGAGAAATTTTGGCACTAGTT